>JAEIFV010001397.1:0-55164 GCA_018904265.1 Lordiphosa collinella
CAAATGCGACAGCAAACGATCTGAAATCACTTAGGTAACACGCTAAATGTTTCTGTTACTGAATTCATTGTTAAAAAGTTCGTCTTTAAGCAGAAGCGTAAGATATCAAGTTTGAAAATTGAAATCTCGGAATCCCTACTTCCTAGAATGCTTGAGCCTTCTCTTTGGCCTGAACATACTATTGATCACGAGTATGCTGATAGGCCGGATACCAATACCAATGTGATCCGTACATCTGAGCCCAAACCTTCAAAAAAGTAACTTCATCCTTCTACATTCACTATCAAAATGTGCGAAGTCTGTTAGGGAAGCTTAATAGGTTGTATCCAAATAGTGTCTCCTTTAATGCCAGTGTTATTGCCTTTTCAGAAACGTGGCTGAATTTTTCAGTATCTGATTGTGAAATTTTTTCAAATGACTATGTTTTCTATCGATGTGACCGCTCTGCACGTCTTGGTGGTGGAGTCCTTATTGCCGTTAAAGCTTCCATTGCTTCCGAAATAGTTGCAATCGACAATGTTTACAACATTGAGTTCGTTTCTATTCGATTATCTCTTCAAGATGTTTTTATTTACATGTCTCGTTCGTATATCCCACCACGATCAGACATTAATATTTATATGCATCACTTATACTTAATTCGAAACCTGCAATTGCATCTTAGAGATAATGATCATCTCGTTGTTTTAGGTGATTTTAATTTACCCAGTTTGGCTTGGATTCCCTTAGATGACTCGAATATTTTAGTTCGGACGAGTCCGCATGACTTGGTCCACGGTATGATTGACCTCTCGCTAAGTCAAGTTAACTCTATCCATAACAGTAATGGTAAGCTCCTGGACCTAGTATTTGCCTCTGAGTTCGCTAACCCATGGGTATCAAGAATCGACCCTCTCTCCACCCCTGAAGATGTCTATCATCCAACCCTTAAAATAGTTCTTGAGATTTCTACCTCTTTGGTGATGCCATCTGAGTTGGGGCCAAGATCAAGTCGATTTTTCCGAAAAGCCAATTTTTCTGAGCTAAATCAACATCTTTTGCAAGCTGATTGGTCTTTTCTTGATTCTGATGCTAGTCCATCCGCTTAAATTACCCTGTTTTACCGAATACTTAATTCTGCATTCGATTTGTTTGTGCCTTGTTCTTCATTTTCTGTAGCATCTCATAGGCCACCTTGGTTTACTCGCAGATTGTCTAATCTTAAAAACGTAAAAAACAGACTACATAAAAAGTATAAGAGGACTGGACAACCAGCGGACCATTCCCGTTATTTAATCGCTCAGTCAGACTTTCTTCTTCAGAATTCTGAGTGCTATCAAAATTACCTAATTAGGTGTAAAAATGAATTTAAGGACAACCCTAAGCAATTCTTTTCATTCGTCAACTCTAAACGTAAATCTTCATCTTTTCCATCCTCTCTTCGTTATAACACACTCACCGCCAGCAACGACTTGGACATTTCCAATTTATTCGCTGATTTTTTTCAATCAACTTACTCATCGTTTGCCTACAATACTGCACCTACTTACCCTTACTCTTTACCGTACTCTGAAGGCATTTTCATGCCAATAGTGGACGAATGCACAGTGTATGAGAATCTTAAACTGGTAAAAACTTCCTATTCATCTGGTCCGGATAATGTTCCTAGCTGTGTTCTCAAGCATTGTGCCTCCGCCTTATGTGAACCACTATCTAAAATATTTCAACTATCCCTAAACCTTAGCTTTTTTCCTGATATCTGGAAGAAATCCTTTATTTTACCTCTTCATAAAAAAGGATGTAGATCTGATATTCAGAATTATCGTGGGATTGCTAAACTTTGTGCCATACCCAAGCTATTTGAATTAATAATAACTACTCAGCTGCAGCACCAGTGTAGCTCTCTTATGTCTCCATCACAGCACGGATTTATGAAGCGCCGGTCTACATCAACAAATCTTCTCGAATTTACTTCCATAATCAGAGACGGATTCAAGCTGAAAAATCAATCAGATGTTTTCTTCACCGATTTTAGCAAGGCATTTGATTCAGTTAATCACCTTTTGCTTTTAAAAAAATTGTCCCTCTTAGGCTTCCCTAACCCCTTAATAAACTGGATTTCCTATTTAACAACACTCTCTCTAAAAATGTTAACGTTACTTCCGGAGTTCCCCAAGGTAGCCACCATGGACCCTTGCTTTTTGGTTTATTTATAAACGACCTTCCTTCTGTCATTGTGAACTCTAAAGTTTTGATGTATGCTGACGATGTCAAAATCTTTATGCAACTAAAGGACCAGGATTCACATTTCTTATTACAAAATTACATAAACCACCTATATTCTTGGTGCACCAACAATTTGTTGAACCTTAACCCCTCTAAATGTTGTTTTATGTCTTTTTACCGTTCTACCCCATTTGTCTTGGCTAGCACAACCTCGAGCGCATACATGCAGTGACAGACCTAGGCGTTTTATTCGGGGGCATGAAATAGCCGGTAATAGGCCCGCGGGCCTTATTTCACCAAAAGTGAAATAAAGCCCGCGGGCCTTATTTCACTTTAAAAAGTGAAATAAAAAAATGAAATAAGGCCCGCGGGCCTTATTTCACTTTTCAAAGTGAAATAACACCCGCGGGCTTTATTTCACTTTCAAAAGTGAAAATAACACCCGCGGGCTTTATTTCACTTTCAAAAGTGAAATAACGTCACGAATGAGTGAGTAAAAATATTCGCGGGCGCTATTTCACTTTTGAGAGTGAAATTACACCCGCGGCCGTTGTTTCTCATTCATTGGTGGCATTATTTCTCCTTTGTGACTATAAGGAATATATTAATGAACTGAACGAGAGCGTAAGACGGACGGACAGGGCGATATCTCCTTTTCAAAAGTGAAATAAAGCCAAGCGGGAATTTTTTTCACTTTTGTCATTAAGAAGAAAATGATAAGTAAATAGGTTTTTTTTAAGGAAAAGGAAAAAAAGATGAGTAAAACAAGAGCGAAACAGTTTCATTCGTCTAGGTGACAGATGACTAAACATCCTTATATCGAATATCTTCCATCAATTTATAAAGCCCGGCACTTTCGATAGTTGGTTTAAATCTCTAACTAGAATTCCTTTTACAATTTTCTCCGTTCTTTGTTATTTTTTTGAGGGAAAGAAAAAAATGTATAGCCTTCAATTAAGTTTGCCACACTAAGGTCATCTGGTCACTTTGACTATCAACACTTTCAGGATCGAATTAAAGTGAGTGAACTTAAAAAATTGTTTAGGACATACTATTAGTAGTATGGCCATTAAGGTTTATTTCTATAAATTTTAAAAGACCTATATAATCTAAATGGTTCCATCACAATAATTGATCTTATACCTAGAAACGTTGAAACGTTGGTATGCGGCTTACTGTTGAAAGTAGCGCCGCAGGCAAATTTTTTTCAAAAATCGCGCGATTTTTTAAAAAAATTTTGTCAATTCAATACAATACCAATTTAAGAAAAACGGTATTGCAGACTTTCGTTCACAAGAATTCATGATTTCGTTACGCTTATAACGGATTTTTCTCTCTGTGCTATGAAGATCAGTGGGAGGTCGATGCATCTTAAGAAATCAGCGGATCTTTAATTAATTAGTTACTTTTTTATGGCAGTCAAATTCTATGAGTTTTTGAAAAATTATTCACCCTGGGCGTTATTTCACCCTGAAATAAAGCCCCGGGCTTTCAAAAGTGAAATAACACCCGCGGGCTTTATTTCACACTCATTAGTGGCGATATTTCACTTTTGAAAGTGAAATAAGGCCCGCGAGGCTTTGTTTCACTTTTTGGGGTGAAATAAAGCCCGCGGGTGTTATTTCACTTTCAAAGTGAAATAAAGCCCGCGGGTGTTATTTCACTTTCAATCTTTTTGGTGTATCTACTTATTCAATGCTTTTGTAGGTCCCTCTGTGTGTGTATTCTATGTAGGTATTATTAGCTTTACCTTAAAAATGTGTTTAGATATGCGGGTGCTTCTTCTGTTTATATCTATTTTCGCTATGCAAAATGTAAATGATCTGAGTAGTTCCACAGCGAGTTCAATGATTAGAGTCCTGAGTAACTACAAGCAAGGCCCTTAAAATTGTCCATATTAATGCTCAAAGCCTCACAAGTAAAATAGATGAGTTCAGATTTATATTTGTAGAGTCTAATGTTGATGTGATTTGTGTGTCGGAAACATGGTTTATGTTTGACTTAAGTGAGTTGTCTATATCGTGTGGTGGTTATTCTGTGTTCCGTTCTGATCGAGTAAGGTATGGAGCGGGGTTGCCATATATGTTAATAAACTGCTAAATACTAGGTAATATGAAAAAATTCCCATAATTGTGAGATGGAATACATTTTTTTAGAAGTCTTTAGCAACGCCTTTATCGACCGCATGCGCTCAATTTATCGACCTCATCGCTTTATTGACTATTCAGACGTGGGGACCTGAATAGTAACCTTATTTTAGAAACACACTTGGTAAGAAACTTTTGAGACAGTTGGACTGTTTCCTATCAATCGCAACCCACTCATTTTTCCAAAACCTGTGACTTGTGTATTTTTGTAAGTGATGTTTGTAAGAATGAGTGTATGATCAGTTGTCGTACCCGTTTTTTCTAGACACGATCTTATTTTCTTGACCTACGACCTAAGACTTAATTATAATGAAAATTCGATTCAATTTAGAGAGATTTTAAGAATATTGACTACACTGGACTGAAATTAAAGTTAATGCGTGTGACTGGTCACCTATTTTTACTCCCCTCTCTTGACCATCAAGTAAAAGTTTGACCGACAATATAGAGTATCTTTATAATAAGTTTGTTAAGATAAAAACCAAAGTTATACCTAAGCAACCACCACCTTAGCTTTAGTGCTCACATAATAAAACACATTAACCTACGCAATGCGGCTTATCACAGGTGGAAGTCACTATATAAGGATGCGGGTTGCTGTGACAAAAATGATCAATTCTGCTAAACGAAACTTTTATACAACCAAGTTTACCAACGGCATTACGACAAGACAGCATTTGAGAGAAATCAATGACTTAGGGATAGGTAAAACAAGACGCCAGGTTAATAATGGCGTAGATGTCAATGCGCTTAATCAAGTTTGTGCAATTCAATGTACCTGAGGCTACATGCAACAAGTACCTGAATGCCGAACCCCTCTGTGATAATAGCTTTAGTTTTATGTGTGTTAGTACCTGTGATGTCTTAGAATCTATCTTGAAGGTTAAGTCTAATGCGGAAGGTCTTGATAATCTTAGTCCCAAATTTATAAAAATAATACTTCCATATCTCTTAAACCATATTACCCATGTTATGAATACAGCAATTACAAATTCACGCCTTTCCTTTGTTTATGGAAAAGAACAAAAAATTATTCCTATTCTAACCAAATAATGAGTACAGACCCATATCTTTTCTGGCTAAGGTCCTTGAAAACCTAATGGCTGCAAATGCAAAGTTTTCTCAACACTAATATGCTTCTGTGTAATCATCAATCCGGGTTTAGAAAAAACCGAAGTTGTGTAACGGCAATAACAAACATTTGAAGACATACGTCAACAGACAGATTCCGGTTGTGTTACCTTGCTGACTTCTGGATCATAGTAAGGCGTTTGATACAGTTAACCATGATATTCTTTGCTCTAAACTAAAAAACCTGTAATTTTTCTAACACTGCGGTGAATTTCCTTAACTCGTATCTTACTGGTAGATTACAGGCAGTTGCAGCTGGATCGTGTTTGTCCGGTTTTAATATTTTATTACGTGGTGTACCGCAGGGATCTGTCTTAGGACCATTACTGTTTTCTGTCTATGTCAACGATTTACCGAACGTTTTGTCCAACTGTGAAGTATGTATGCCGATGATGTTCAGTTATGTGTTAGTCGTCCGTTTTGCTCAGATTGTGGAATGTGTTCAAATTTGTAATAACGTACTTAGTAGGATTGATAAGTGGGCAAAGAATGGATTAGGGCTCAACCTCTTCAAAGTCGAAATGTAGTTATATATAAAAAAGCTCTTGACACTAATCATATACCAACATTGTTCATTAATGATACCCCATACAATATGTGAATCATGCTGTTAATCTTGGATTAACATTTAATAACACCTTGTCATGGAGTAGCCATATTTCGAAAGCCACTGGACGGACTTACGGGTTGCTGCGGCGGCTCTCAGTTACACAAATGTTTTACCCGTGAATGTTAGGATGCTTGTTGCAAAGCTTTTCTAATACCTTCGCTTTTGTATGGTGTTGAAGTTTTTGGCCATTGTGACTCACGAGATATGCACAAATTAACTGTTGCTCTAAATTCCATATCACGATATGTTTTTAATGTTGGACATATGTATAGCATATCCCATTTATCCCACAAGGTTTTTAACGTACCTTAATGCGTGGATTGATTTCAGGACCCTAACATTTCTTCACAAAATTATATTTACATGGGAACCTCTATACCTGTTTCAAGAAACTAAGACCTGCTTTCTCGCAAAGAACACACAACTTTATATGTCCCAGAATTAAAATGTTAGTCTCTGAGAGCCAGTTCTTTGTTAATGCAATTCGCCTGTGTGGAACGACCTACCTCACAACCTTAAAACCAAAAAGCACCCTGCATTTTTCATACTAAACTTAAAAATCACATACAAGACAACAGAATAAGCATTAGTCTAGACTAATTAGAAAAAAAAATAACAAACATATGCAAGTTCATTCATCGTAAAATTGTCTTGTATTGTAATAAATTTAAGTCTCTTTTATATTTTCTTTAAATTCATTGTTAAATTGTAAGTTTAAAATATTTATATCAAAGTTATGATCTCAAGCCAATGTGACTGGCGCGTTATTTATAAGGCAATTCTTTGTATGCATGCTAGACACCACTGGCAAGATATTCGTGAAAGAATAATCTGCAACCGGCTTGAGGGTGAACTCGAACATCAAAGCCGGCTGTCTGATCAGCAATATGGTTTCCTTCGAAAGCACACCGAAGCAACAGACGCCATACAGACGCAGCTAAGCAAATTGCAAACAGTGCCACAGAAGGAACGAGATGGGCGGGAGCCGCCAAGTACGCTGCCTAATTTGCACAATAGATGTGAAGAAGATTCAGACTCTGCCAACTGGACCAAGGTCCCAGGCACTTAGCGACCGCAAAGTCTCCAAATATATCGTTCAGCTAATCGCCAGCTACTTTGAGGACCGAGTGCTTACACAACTCCGAGCGGTACAGCACCATTATACGGTCTCTGAGGAGTTCCACAGGCTCGGTGCTTGGCCCAATACTCTGGAACGCCATGTACGATGGAGTTCTGAGGCTAGCCCACCTGATGGGTGCACTCTGGTGGGATTTGCTGACGACATCCGCTCGTGACTGTGGCTAAACAATTGGGTGAGGTCACAGAAAGATGCAGTCTTGCGATTGACCAGATATAAAATGGCTAACTGCCTGGGCTTGTAGCTGAGCACAAAACAGGCCGTCTTCATTAGCAGCAGGAAAAAGTTGAAACGGTAACGGTACGTGGTAATTCCGTCACGATCGAGTCACAGCCAGCCATCAAATATCTGGGAGTCATGTCTCGACCATAGGATGACGTATAAGCATCACTTGCAATATGTGAGTGCCAAAGCGGCGAATGCGACTACCGCTGTTTCCGGATTAATGGCAACCACACGAGGCCTGAAACAACGAAGCAGGCAGCTTATGAACGCGAGTGTGGTCACCTCCATTACTTTATGGAGCGACGGTTTGGGCACCCGCTATGAACGCAACCATCCACAGTCGCCAATGCAAGTCGGTATACAGACTCTGCGCCCCAGAATCGCCAGCTTTATGCACTGTATCAGAGGAGGCTGCTCTAGTTGTTTGCTGGAATAGTCCCCATAGATCTGGTTAGCAGCGGAGAGACGGAGTGGCCGCACTGGAAGCAGGACACAGCGCGACTCCACAGTGCCTAATGGCAGATTAGGTGGAACGGGAGGAACAAGGCAGATGGACTCACCGACTGATACCGAACCTGGATCCTTGGCTCAACAGGAGGCACGGGCAGGTGACTTTTATCTGTCTCAAATGCTGACGGGACACGGGTGTTTCAAGGCGTACTTGTATCGGTTCAAGCACGTACGGAGGATCCCACTGCGATCACTCGGTGGCCACACCTGCGAAGACGCTGACCATGTATTTTTCGGATGCCCACTCCATAGAGGCGAGCGAACGAGAGCCTCACAAGAATAAACAAGCAGCTGACGGCTGACAACATCGTCCAGGCATGCTGTCCAGCCAGAGTGGGTGGCAAACCATAGCCACCATGGCGGGCCGCCATCATGAAGGATCTCGGCAACAGAGAGAGAGGACCCGGCGTGCAGCCACTACAGATTGAGCGGCTATCATGACCGCCATCCGCCCCGCGAAAGTAATGCTGCGGCGGCGGTCCCGCCGGGTGCGTAAATCTTCCCTTTATTTTCCCAACCCTTTTTGTTAATAATCTTTATTTCTTATACCTGTATACTATCTCTAATAAAAAAAAAAAAAAAAAAAACTCAAGCTATACATGTATGGAACAACAACACCACTGCAACAACACCACAGTCCAACAACACCACAGTCCAACAACACCACAGTCCAAAAACACACAGTGCAACAACACCACAGGGGGTATACTTGCGATTTACAACAACAAAAACACTTGGAGCCAAAGTTGCAAAGGATAAGTCCAATTACCACCCGCTTCGGTCACAATAAATTTTTGACTGGATTTGCAGAAGAATGCCGCCACGACGAAGTTACACACACACGCACACACTCAGAAGCTATACATGTATGGAAGTATGTAATTTTGTACCTTTCAATTGTGTACTATCACGCACATTTGAGGCCCACATTAATATAGAGTACTGTAGCTCTGGCAAGTCCATCAAATATATTTGCAAATATGTTACCAAGGGCAGTGATCAACATCGTTTTACGGTTGAAAACCAAAGAAATGAGAGATCCAAACGTATGAAAATGGTAGATATAAGCAGTTCAGAAGCCGTGTGGAGAATCCTCAGATTCCCCACGGCATTGAAAGGTTTCCTGCTATCATTCACATGGCTGTGCATTTGGAAAACTGCCAACGTATTTATTTCGACCCAGATAATTCGATCAGTTAGCTGAAAAGCTAAGCAATCCGTCGACAACGACCCTTTAGGCTTCCTTGAGCTATGCAAAATTGACAACTTTGCCAAAACACTTCATATGTTGAAGTTCCATCATATTTCACATGGAACAATAAGAAGTTTCAACGAAGAAAACTCGGTTGTAATGTGGCTAGCTCCCCTGGGTAAAAAAGAGTGCAGCTTTGGGTAAGTGTACAGTGTACATCCCAAAAACATAGAATGCTATCATTTGAGACTCTTGCTCCATTGAAGTGCGTGGTCCAACCTCATTTAGAGACCTCAAACTGTTGATGGTGTCACTTATGACACATTTAATTAGCCTGCAAAGCCTTAGGGCTCACTTGAGGATGATACGCACTCTTGGTACCGGAGGCTGATAGGCGTCAATTTCCAAACAAATTAGAGAGCTTTTTGCAATCATGTTAGTATTTTGTCAAATATCTGATGCATTAAGTCTTTGGAATAAGTATAAAGAAAGCCTCTCGGAAGACATAATAAATAAAATGAAGTTGTCGACAGACGGTATTGATCCAATTATGGACAGCTTATAATAAAAGCTCATCCTGATTGAAGACATAGTACTATCTATTGGCGGAGAAAATTTAGCAGAGTACGGACTGACAAAGCGTGGTAGAACCGATGAAGTACTGTTAAATAAAGATTACCCAGAGAAATAGTTATGAAAATAATGATACTATTGTTAATAATAACGAACATTTGCTCACAGATGAGCAAAAAAGGTATACGACAAAATATTACGAAGCGTTATGGAAGAATATGGAGAAATTTTTTATACTGCTGGTACAGGCAAAACGTTTTTAATAAATTTGTTGTTAGCAAAAGTACGGCAATATCGGGTAAATAGCTTTGGTTTAGCTTCATCTGGTATAGCTGCCACTTTGCTTAACGGAGCTCGGACAGCACACTCTGCATTTAAACTTCCTTTTACTTAATAAATGTCGAAGTTCCATATTGCTCCATTCAAAACAAAGCAATGTGGCCAAGGTTCTCAAAGATTGCAAATTAATTGTTTTGGGATGAGTGTACTATGGCCCATAAGGGCGGATTTAACTTAGATAGAACATTAAAGGACATACGTGATAATAGCCTCTAATGGGAGGGAATTACAGTGTATCCACATATAAGTACACACTGTACTCATAATTTTACATAAAACACACACTGTAACACTTTGTTGCAATGTTCAAGACCAAGCACATTTCAAGTGCAAAGTAACCCGATCCTCGATGGGCGGATATCACAGACACGCAGCGTCAGCACAACTGAGCATGGCCAGTGGCGCTGGTATATATGTGCATATACCATTCTCTCATATACCAACATATATATAACGCAACTGCGCAGCTGTCGGCTTCTCCGTCAGCTTAAGAGAATAAGAATCCAATTGTACAACAGTATGAAACAGACGTTGAGCTCAAACCAGACGAAATTAATAAAATCAACTCCAGAACAAAATATGGACTATTTTCTGATCTATGGGTAATAAAAGGTCAATCAGTCGGACAAACAACACATGGCGACCGTGCAGTTGGTCTAAATAGACCTGGACCTGAGCTACAATCTACAAAAATGGATATTATGGAACAACAGCAGCAGCAGCAGAATACACGGCCAATCATCAGGCCAATATATATATGCAAATATAATGGATCCCCATAACAGCAGCAACAACATTACCTGCAGTAAGCAAAAGCAACAGCATCAGCAACAACAACAGCAGCAGCAGCATCAAAAGAAGCAAATCATAAAACGAGTACTACAGTGAAACCCAAATTAATGATTTGTCTATGTCTAGACAACAACAACAACCAGAAGCGATGTGCTCTCTCTTCAAGTCTGATCGCTCTTCAAGATTCTGCTCCTTTCGAGCAAAAGGGACGCACCCACCTTACAAGAGGCTCTAGAGGTGTATCCCAACGATGGACCAAGCCCACTCACTATAGCTGAGTACAGGGCACGCCAGCAACAGAAGACCAAAGAAGGAAGTACCAGGAAAAATTGGACAGCATAAAAGACACATTGAAGACCTGGAGAAAACCAAAACCGCTTTGCAGACGAGCAAAGTAACGCAAACAAGGCTGCAGTGATGCGAATCCCCTTTTGCCTATATTTTTAATAACAAAACCGCAAACCGCAAGCGAATGAGTACAATCTCTGCTTGCAAATTACTAAAACCCCGCTAGCTTTCATACTAAACCATATGGCTGGTATTGATTTGTATAGAGCACACTAATGTAAATCCAGTCATATGTTCCCTACCTAACACTATTCTCACTTTCACTTAAAAAAAAAAAGATAATAATTTTTTTGAGAATATAAATTTGAAATATAACAAAGAAACGAAAATTTTTTTAAATTTAAAAATCAAGTCAGATAAATAATATCAATTTTTCTTATATATTCAAAGAAGATAAACCAAAAGAAAAAAACAGGAAACAGAATAATGAATAAAATATGCAGAAATTAAATTTCTATTATGGAATGGAACGAAATCCGTACCACTTTTATTAAAATCAAAAACAAATTTGAAAAATCGTATAAGTCACTAGTGCAAAACAGACCCATTCAAGAGATAACTGTTAATAAACATGCCAAAATATTAGTAGAATGCTTTAATGAAGCACGCATACTGATACATGACAATAAGGGAAAGTTAAGCCCTAAACACCGGTCAGGGTATCAAAAGTTTTAATCAGATTTCGATCTAACTTAATATCCATAAAAGGGAAATATGATTTGGATATAGAAATTCCAACAGTTCTAAAATACCCCTTTAACAATTGAAACAGGTGGAAATCCCGAATTGACAGACAAGGAAGAAATTGACTTGACAGATCAGGAGAAACTTATATTGACGGAACAGGAAGAGATTGAATCAGTAAACGATTCGGATACCGATATAGATGAAAATGATTTTAACGATCTAACAATTCCAGCTGTTTTACAGTAGCTGAACTTTCTGAAGAGATTCAGAATCTTATTTAAGTTCATTATAATAGAACAAAAAAAAAAAAAAAAAAAAAAAAAACAAATCACAAATTTATAATTACACTTTTATCTTCCATTGGAAATTTTCTGTACTTAATTAAAACTTCAAATATTATGCACAAACAAAAAAAAAAAAAAAGACAAGAAGAAAAATTTTTTTGAAATACTAATACTATTACAATTATATAAATCTTTATTTGTTTTAATTCTTCACTTTCATTTCACACTTTCCTCTTTAATTAAAAAGTACAAAATATGTACTTACACAAAAAAAAAAAAAAAAAATTATATATATACTATGAATAATACCAAATAATAACTCTCTTTAAAATAACTCCATTTCATTACGTTATTTTTTCAAAAGGAGGGAGATGTAATATGCACACATATAGAGTACACACTGTACTCATAATTTTACATAAAACACACTGTAACACTTTGTTGCAATGTTCAAGACCCAAGCAGATATCACAGACACGCAGCGTCAGCACAACTGAGCATGGCCAGTGGCGCTGGTATATATGTGCATATACCATTCTCTCATATACCATATATATATAACGCAACTGCGCAGCTGTCGGCTTCTCCGTCAGCTTAAGAGAATAGAATCAATTGCACAACAGTATGAAACAGACGTTGAGTCAAACCAGACGAAATTAATAAAATCAACTCCAGAACAAAATATATGGACTATTTTCTGATCTATGGGTAATAAAAGGTCAATCAGTCGGACAAACAACACAACAGTCCTTTTGGCCGGAGATTTTCGCCAAACACTTCCAATAGTGCCTAGGGGAACGAGAGCAGATGAAATTAAGTCATGCTTGAAATCTTCATTTTTTGTGGCCTAAGATCAAAAAACTTGCACTTACAAAAAAATATGCGAGTGCATCTAAATATGACGATACTTCTGCTGGTATTTTTTGCCGAAACCCTGCTTAAAATTGGAGATGGAGTATATCCAATGTATGAGGGCAAAATAACAATCCCATCATGTTTGGGTACGGTGATAGCAGATGCCAAAGAGCTTATCTCAAAGATATTTCCAGATATATCCAATATCCGTGCAAAAAATTTTAACATCAAAAAATGATAGTGCTAGCAACATAAATGACTTACTATTAAAGTCATTTTAATGGTGAAGAAGTTCAGTACAAGTCCATCGACTCCGTTGTAGAAGTCAGGATGCAGTTCACTACCAGGTCGAGTTCCTTAACGCTCAAAACCCACCAGGGCTTCCACCTCAATCTTAGTTGGAGCGCCCTAATTTTTACGAAATTTAATCCACCAAAATTATGCAACGGTACAGATTACAATACCTTCCCCATATAAGCCACAGTTTTTACCGGTTGTGCTAAAGGGGAGACGGTTTTTATACCAAGAATACCACTAATACCTTCAAAACTACCATATCAGTTTAAGAGACTGCAATTTCCCATTAAAGTCTGCTTTGCTATGATAATCAATAAGTCACAGGGACAGACATTAAAGTTAGCTGGATTAGATCTTAGAGAGGATTGCTTTTCTCATGGGCAATTTATGTGGCCTGTTCAAGAGTTAGCTCCGCTAGCAGTCTAATGATTCTTGCACCCGAGGGCAAATCAAAAAATATTGTATACATTGAGGTTTTGCAACAAAAATAGTAAAATATGTTTCTTATATATTGTTTAGTTGTACTTTAGTTTGTGTAACATTCTTCTAAAGAGGCAAACTCTTGCACGAATTAGTGGACTAGGCCTAATGGGGATTAACCACTATAAAAAAACGCGCCAAATCCTCTACCTCAGCGGTGGTGTGGAAATGAGGGACAAATAGGAATGTTATTGTTGATAATTTTAAAAAATATTACTATCTTAATGATCTGTGTGTTTCCAATGGCTATCCAAGATGGCAAGACAGGATATTTAAGAAACAGTTTCTCATTATTTTAAATCAGAATAAACGTTAAAAAATTGGCATATGTAAAACCAATTTCGTCGATTTTAAAAAGGTTCTTATTCTCTTTGCCCGGAATGCTATTATTTGATGTTTTGCTTGGATCACTTTACTGTTATTAAATAATTTTGTCCGATCGTTTTTAATTTTTGGTTTAGTATTTACTGAAAAATGGAAAATGTAATAAATCTAACTTAAAGCAAAGCTACAGAAACAACAAACAGAAAGTTTGCCAACACCGTAAATGGTCAGTATGTGACGTTTGCCAAAGCCACTAAAACAAATTTGGGTTTCTAAAAAATTTTTTTAGCTATTTAGCTTATAATAGCTAAACTGATCATCAAGTCCATACTGACATCGGCTTGACACGGCGAAGCGCGCCGGGTGATACTTTATAAGCTAGGTTGAAACCACATAGGACATAGTCCATATCCGTGTTCTTTATATAGAGAGATAATAATATAGAAAAGACCCAGAACTCAGAAATAGGACAATAGTCACAAAAATAACAAAAAAAAAAAAAGGGACTTACAAGACCTTAAACACCTACAGAGGTATAACCCTTCATAGAATTCCTCCTGGAAAATGGAGAAACTAATATCAAACTCATCCAAATGATGAGTTGGATAAAAAAAAAAATAAAAAATTCGAGAAAACAATAGTAGATAACATTGAAAAAGTTGTCTTTATTCAATATGTCAAACAACTTGAGAAAAAAATTTACCTCACATCAACCTCCCACAAACTATTTGAGAATCAGATTGAAAATATATCTCTGATCAGCTCAGATGAGGATTAATGTCAACAAAATAAAAGATAAATCAGAAATAGCAAAAAAAAACAAATTAACAAAATTATTCTCCATAAAACTTTACTATGGAATGGCAGGAAATCGCTAAAACATAAATGAAATTAGATCAAAGTTTGAAAAATCCTATAAATGCATATCCCAAAACAGACTCGTACAAGAGGTTACTGTTAAAAAACATGCAACCATATTAGTCAATTGCATTAACCAAGCTCGAAAACTAATATACGACCACAAAGATAAACTAACAAACAAACATTGGTCACAGGGGGGGTAAGGGTTTCAGCGTAAAAAAAAACACTTTTTTATGAATTTTTTTTGAAAGTATGGATTGATCAAATTTATTTAAACCTTTTGTACATTATTAAGCATACTTTTAACTATATTCTGTAATTTTTTCATGTCGAAATATTGCAAAACAAGCCGGTGACAGAGCTTGCCCCAGAACGTCTTTGAAAAAATACAATTTGCGGTGATCACTGTATCTCGGTCGAAAATTATCTGAAACCAAAAACCATTAAAATTTAGTCAAAGTATTATCAAATCCTTCCCCCCAACGTTCTCCGATTATTTTTTTTTCATTTAAAAATTTTGGTGGCCATCTAAAGTGTAAACTGCGATTTTCCACGAAAAATTCCGCCATTTTGTGGGTGGAAACCCCCTTAATGTAAAAAAAAAAATTTTACTAAACGTTGGCGGGAGGTATTTTATATGTAGAAAATGTGTACCAAGTTTCAAATGAATCGGTTTAGTAGTTTTTAAATGACAGTGATCACGGACTTTGAAAAAAGCAGTTTTGAGAAAAACAATGTATAGTATACATACAAATATACCAATCCCAGAATTTGATGGAAAAAATTGCACCTACAGAGATTTTTAACAGCAGTAAAGTTGGTAAACCTTACAAAAGGAAATTATGAAAGACTTGCTGTAGAAGGGATCAAATCCAAAATAGTCGGCTCAACGCTATATAAAGTCCAAAACGAAACTACAATTGGACGCAATTATTCGAAAGTTACAAGCTACAGTTGTCGGTGAAACATCCGATGTAGTCAAAGCAAAGATGGCAAATGTATCCCATAAAGGAAAAACAGCCACACAGTTTACTAACGAAATTGACAACTTACGTAAATTGCTAGAATCGTCTTATATACATAGATGAAGGACTCCCAGCAGAACATGCTGACACTTTCAGCACAAAAGAAGCGATATCTACCATGTTCAAAAACTGTGAGCATGGTAGACTAAAAACAATTTTGGAAGCAGGTACATTCAAAACGATGAATGAAGCTATCACCAAATACATCGATTGCAGTACAGAAATGACTGGCAATCCCAGCTCTGTATTATATGCACAAAGAGAACACGTCTACCGAGGTAATAACTTTAGAGGTAACTACCGAGGTAGAGGAAACAACTCAAATTGTCGTGGTAACTATAACCAAAATTAACAGAATTACAACAATAATGGTAATTACAACCAGAACTACCGAAATAACAACAATAATAGAAGAAATTATAGAGGAAATTTTCGTGGTAATAACGACCAAAACAGAGGAAGAAATAATTCCAATTATTCCAACAGAGGTAATAATTCCAATAATAACGGTAATAATAATGGCAATAACAATGTTCGAGTAACCCAAACCAACTCGGAAAACCAGCAAAATCCTTAAGATATTCACAACGAAAAGCCAAAGTACACACTATAAATCTAAAACTCAGTATCTTTATTAAAATAAACAATGAAAAAACAGGAAAATCTTATACATTATTGTTAGACACTGGTGCCGATATATCAATATTAAAAGAAAATGTCGATACATTTGAAAATATTAATTCAAATACATCAACACAAATATCAGGAATTGGTAAAGGTTCCATTTTTTCTAAAGGCTTAACATTCGTAGAACTATCTACTGGAAAATATGTCATTCCTCACGACTTTCAAATAGTCGGACACGATTTCCCAATACCTAGCGATGGCATTATTGGTATGGATTTCTTCAAAAAGTACAATTGCCAATTAGATTGCACACAAAGATGTGATTCTCTAATACTTCGGCCTAATATTCTCAATTATCCAATAAATTTACCAATATTTTACACTTGTGATAATAACGCCACAATACTTCCAGCACGATCTGAAGTAGTCCGTCAAATTAAAATTTCCTCACTGGAAAAAATATTCTAATCCCAAATCAAGAAATTGATAAAGGAATATACGAGTATGTTGCAAATACAATTTCCGATAATCAACACACGTTTGTCCGAATACTGAATACCACAAATTCTGTGAAAATTGTAAACCTTAATGACATTAAAATAGAAGCTAAGTGACTATGAAATAGTCCACGATATTAGCAAAGAACGTCAAGAAAAAGTGATGAAAAAATTAACAAAAAACTTTCCAAAATTATTTAAAAAACAATTAAAGATTTATCCACCAAGTACACAGTCATATTCGGACTAGAAACCGAATCTATTACGACAAATAATTTTTATAAACAAGAGCTAAGACTAAAAGATACTGAGCCAGTGTACATTAAAAATTACAGAACTCCTCATAATCATAAAGAAGAAGTTACAATACAAGTCGAAAAACTCATCTCTGACAAAATAGTAGAACCGTCCGTTTCAGAACAGCCCAATACTACTTGTTCCAAAAAAGGATTACCAGGTTCCGATACGAAGAGATGGCGATTGGTTATAGACTATCGTCAAATAAATAAAAACTACTTTCCGATAAATTTCCGTTACCAAGAATAGATGACATTTTTGACCAATTAGGCAGAGCCAAATATTTTTCATATTTGGACTTAATGTCCGGTTTTCACCAAATAGAGCTGGAAGAACACTCTCGAAATATTACATCTTTCTCAACGAGCAATGGCTCATATCGATTCACACGATTACCATATGGCTTAAGATAGCGCCAAATTCTTTTCAAAGAATGATGACAATAGCTTTCTCTGGATTAGACCCTTCACAAACATTCTTGTACATGGATGACTTAATAGTCATCGGTTGCTCAAAAATCACATGATCAAAAACCTAACAAATGTCTTTGATTTGTGTAGGAAACACAACCTTAAAATACATCCAGAAAATGTACATTCTTCATGCATAAAGTGACTTTTCTAGGTCATAAATGTACTGATCAAGGTATTTTGCCAGATGACAAAAAATATGATGTCATTGAAAAATTCCCAGTCCCTACAACGCAGATAGCGCTAGAAGATTTGTTGCATTTTGCAATTATTACAGACGTTTTATAAAAAACTTTGCAGATTACTCACGTCACATAACAAGATTATGTAAAAAGAATGTAAAGTTTGAATGGTCCGATGAATGCCAAAAAGCATTCGATTATTTAAAAAAAGCTCTAATAAAGCCCACTCTACTAAAACACCCAGATTTTAATATAGAATTTTGCATTATAACAGATGCGAGTAAACAAGCCTGCGGAGCAGTTTTAACTCAAACTTATGGAGATAAACAATTGCCCGTAGCATAAGCTTCTCGTTCATTTACAATAGGAGAAGGCAATAAAAGTACAACCGAACAAGAGTTAACAGCAATTTACTGGGCAATAACACATTTTCGACCATACATATATGGCAAACATTTTACAATTAAAACAGAGCATAGACCATTGACATATTTGTTCTCAATGGTGAACCCAAGTTCAAAACTAACAAGAATGAGACTAGACTTAGAAGAGTATGATTTTTCTGTAGAATATCTCAAGGGCAAAGACAATTTCGTTGCAGATGCATTATCCCGCATAACAATAAAAGAATTAAAAATATCTCAGCCAGTATATTAAAAGTCACTACAGGAAATCAAAGTAAACAGAACAAGTAAGGGAGCTGCAGTCGAGTGCCCCGACTACAAAATACCCTGTTCCCTTGATTTCGTGGGTTTTTTTTTACATACACACACACTCACACACACCCAACATACACACAAGCGCATGGAATGGCCGCGCGATAACTGACAATGCAAGACTCCCTCTCTCTCCCACAATCAAAATTGATTTGTATATAACTTTGGTGTTTATTGTCCGATCTTATTGATCTCTTCAGAATAGATAGATATAGGGCCTTACTTGATATATGTAAAGTTTGCAAGGTCTATCTTAAAAAATTGTGGCTCTCGACAGTTTTTTGCGCTTAAAGGGGGGAGGGGGAGGAATTTTCCAAATCTGAAACAAACTCGTTTTGAATCGGGTATATTCCTATCTACATGCAAAAATTTGTGCTCTAGCTCTTACAGTCTCTGAGAAAAACACGTTCATACGGACAGACGGACGGACAGACGGACGGACAGGATAAATCGGCTCAGGTTGATGCTGATCAAGAATATATATACTCTTATAGGGTACGCAAACGCTTCTACCTGTTACATACTTTTGCACAACTTCATGATCCCCCTTTTCCCATTTTCAATGGGAACAGGGTATAAAAATTCCTGCGCAGGAAAAGAACAAGAAAAAGTAGAATTGCCTAGGCAATCTCTTAAAGAAGCTTCTCAGCCCAACGTATACGAAGTCATTGAAAATGATGAGGTACGAAAAGTAGTAGACCACGATTAACGAATTCAATATGCTTACTAAAGCATGGAAAAAAGTTATAGCAAGAATTGACGTTAGCGATATGTACACCAATGGAATTCTCGACTTAGGTCAGTTCTTTCAAAGGCTTGAAAAAGAAGCCGGTATACTAAGTATCAGCCAGATTAAAGTGGCACCGAGCGAAAAGATCTTTGACACCATATCAATAGAATCTATCAAAATAATGGGCAATAAAATATTACAATCTCTAAGAGTAGCGCTACTCAAGAAGGTGACCTTATTATCAAATAATGATAAAGAAAAAGAAGCAATACTGTTTACATTCCATGACTATCCAATACAAGGAGGTCATACAGGCATAGCTAGAACAATAACAAAAATAAAAAGGCATTATTATTGGAAAAACATGAACCGAGTTATATCAAATTATATAAGAAAATACCCCAAATGCCAAAAGTCTAAAACGACTAAACACACAAAGACCCCATTAACTATAACTGAAAACGCCACAAATGGCTGACAGGGTAATTGTGGATACGATCGGTCCACCACCTAAATCTGTACAAGGAAATGAATATGCAGTAACCTTAATCTGCGATTTAACAAAGTACCTTGTGGCAATACCAATAAAAAACAAAAGTGCAAATACTGTAGCAAAAGCAATATTCGAAAACTGTACTCTAAGTGGTCCAATGAAGACGTTAATTACGGACATGGGAACAGAACCGCACATCTTCACCAGACTGGTGAACGAAGCCACAGAACACTTTAATGGAGTTCATCCGATCATACATCCTAGTTGACAAAACAGATTGGGATGTGTGGCTCCAATACTCGTATATTTTTTTAACTTTAACCCCCTCTAGGGTACATGACTATTGCCTGTATGAGTTAGTTTTTGGTAAAAACTTCAAATTTACCTAAACATTTTTAATAGTATAGATAAGATAAAGCCACCATAATACAGTATATAGAAGACTATGCTAAAGAATCGAAATTTAGACCCGAACAAGCATCTAAGAGCTAGATTAATGTTAGAATCCCACAAGCAAAAACAAAAATTAACTACGACAAAAATACTTTAAATTTTGAGTTAAAAATAGGAGACCAGGTTCTATTTTAAAATGAAACAGATCATAAGCTAGATTACCGTATATTGTCACCAATATAGAAGATAGGAATAATATCGTAATATCAGATGCCAAGAACAAAACCCAAAAAGTACATAAGGATAGATTAAAGATATTTTATGTATAATCTTATTTTTAGTATGGCCATACATAATCATAACCATACATAAACATAACTATACATAAGCATGCATTAACAAAAACTATTTAGCATTTTTTATTATTTTATCAAATAACATTTAAAAAAAAAAAGTAATAATAATAACCTAAAATTAATCGTACAAATATGCATTCGTAAAACAAAACAACATCTATCAAAATATTCGAACAATAATATAAAAAATCAATCTATACATATATAGAAACAAAAAAAAAAAAAAAAAAATTACATACATATATATTACTACTATAAATTCATTTTTCTATAAAATAACTTCACTATATTACGTTATTTCTCTAAAAAGGGAGGTGTAGTATGACCAAATATAATATTCAGCATACCCAACCAATGTAAGGGTATTGTTGAATCCAAAACGGGGAGATATGCAGTTAAAACAACTCCAGCTTATTGATGTGTGTGTTTAACGTAGTTGATAATAGGAGTAGGGGTTTTATTTCCTATGAATAATATTAATTACATGATGAAAACAAAATTAAAATAGACACATACGCTTCGTTTCTATCCGCCGCTATTTCAAGACTAACTCATGTTTATCGAATCGATCGGATAACTTATATCTAATATGATAGTACTTAACATCTGATAAAGTTGGTATTACAGGTGACCATGAGAACAAACAATATATCAGTCTTTTAAATACTGATTCAAATTCAAATTAGGGCGGTTACATATTTAAACTGGCCGGTAGTTACAAAATCAAATAATAAATTCAAATCAAGCGGGAATTCTCCGCAACAGGTATTATAAACCAAACAAAGAATAAAACACATAGCGACACTTTGTTGCTATAAAAAAACTCAAGTACATTCCAAGAAACATGATCGCCCACTTATGAGTGGCCCGACCAAAAGCGTGGAAAATCCACCGTCTACCCTACTATTTGGTTTTTACCCCTTTTTGTTTTTTTTTGTCTTTTTTCTATTATATATATATATATATATAGATAGTAGCTCCAAGCCCCGCTCTTGCTCTGCTACGAAAAAAAAAAAAAAATACACAAATATCCCGGCTTGCTTCGCTGCGCCGCCGTCAAGTTAAGCTATTTTAACCGATAAGAGTATCAGTTTTTCTTTTCCGACTTGGGGTGGATTTCACAAATCGGAAAATATTTGACCGTATCTTACAAACATCGGCTGAAAGCGAGATTAACTCTTATGCCCCTTCCGCGGTTAAAAAATAAAGTCTCTCCTGACATTTCCGATCTTGGTAGTGAACTTTTCAAATTTAAAGCTTACAAACACAATTTGATAAAGATCGGCCAACAAATAACATTTTCCACCAATTCTCCAACCATTCCTCAAAGTAGCATTGCATCCGGATGAAAGCTATAGTTTTTCAAATTTCGCAGATTGTGCACCATTTTCCGACCATTTCTTCTGCTTAAAAACCTTCCGGGCAAGCGTCTTGCCAATCCCCAAAGTTTCACTAAGATTAAGAATTTTGCAAATGTTGCGGTTTTTGGCCCATTTTCGACCTCCATGTCCCACCTACAGGTCCCACCTCCATGGACACCTCCATGGCCACCCCCAATGGCAACCCCCATTCCCCCCAAAAACACCCAACCCACCCCCCACACTCCATGGCCACCCCATTGTCCACCTCCATGGCCACCTCCATGGCCACATTCATGGCCACCTCCATGGCCACCACCATGTCCACCTCCATGGACACCTCCATGGACACCTCCATGGCCACCTCCATGGCCACCTCCATGGCCACCTCCACGGCCACCTCCATGGTTACCTCCATGGCCACCTCAATGGCCATTTTCAGGTCCACGTCCACTTCCACGTCCAGGTCCAGTGCCAGCTCCAGGTCGAGGTCCAGGGCCCGCACACAGCCAGTACAATGAAAAACGGCCCCCGAGTTACTGTTATTTCGTTATTTCTTATACTAACTTTACAAACCAAGTTTAAAGTCAATCGTATGAAGTTTGGATTTCCGAATTTCCCGGAATTTTCCTTGTGCCCGGATTTTTCGAAATCGGGGAAAACACGTGTCCAATTATTTCGCATACTTTGCTTACAAACCGAGTTTCAAGTCAATCGGATGAAAAATAAATTTTCCACCATACAAACTTTTCCGACGCTTTTCCGGGAATTTTCCGACCCTAAGGTCAAATTTTCCATCATCGAAAAATCGCATTTCAATTTATTTCACTTACTATCCTTACAAACCGAATTTCAAGTCAATCGGATGAAAAATAGATTTTTGCATATCGAATTTTCCGGGAATTTTCCTTGTGGGCGGATTTTCCGAAATCGGGAAAACACGTGTCCAATTATTTTGCATACTATTGCTTACAAACCGAATTTCAAGTCAATCGGATGAAAAATAAAATTTTCCCCATACAAACTTTCCCGACGCTTTTCCGGCTTTTCCGGGTGGAATTTTCCAAAACCCCGTCTTAGTACGCACTTTCACCACATAAGGAAACTCCTGTCCAAATTTCAGCCCTCTAGCTCTTACCGTTTAGGCTGTGCGAAATCACGGTCAGTCAGCAGTCAGTCAGGTGGACAAACAGTTTTATATATAGAGAGACTAGCGTATCACCCGGCGCGCTTCGCCGCTGTCAAGCCGCTGTCAGTATGGACTTGATGATCAGTTTAATAATTGGTATGTGCTGGAAATTGCCGATTGTTTTGCAGTGTGTGTGTAAGCAAATTCGACGGCTATTTGCGTGCATGTGTTTGATCGTAGCAAACTTGCTCTCTTTTTTCTCTCTCTCTCTCGTTCTCTGTACACATGACCGAGCGCAAACCACCCCCGTTGAGTCTGTTGAATTGTTTTTTGTTTGTGGATTTGCCAAATACGGCAGGAGAGAATTTTTAAAAAAGCGGCTAGAAGTCACTTGAAAGATTTTGATTGTTTGAATGAACCAAAAATGAAGACGATCTTGCTTAATTAATTTAAAGAGAAAGTTTGATTTAAGAAATAAAAAAACAATTTCTCTGTGTTGGTAACAGATAGAGGTTTGACATGTATGGGACATATGCTTCTTTTACTTGCAGGCAGATCAAGTTTATTTTCGATTTTCGGCACCGCCCCCGCAATTTGAGAAAAACGTCATACGTCACTGTTTTAAAGATAGAAGGGTCGTTTCTTCTGGACATGTTTTCTAGTTAAAATTATTTATCGACTTGCCAAAGGAATCATAATGATCGGATGAAAGGTTGTCGAGATATGAGCAAAAGAGTGTTGGAAGCAGTATCGCTGCTTACTGCTGCCACTGCAGCATCAAAATTCATACTGAGCGTACACTTTCGTTGGTACAGAGTATATACGGGCTTGACCGACTTTATTTCATGTTAATAAGAGTTAGTTTTTTTTAGAAACCCAAATTTGTTTTAGTGGCTTTGGCAAACGTCACATACTGACCATTTACGGTGTTGGCAAACTTTCAGTTTGTTGTGTAGCTTTGCTTTAAGTTCAGTAAATACTACAGCGTATCACTCGGCGCGCTTCGCAGCTGTCAAGCCCAGTATTTCAAAAACAGATTCAGTTATCATTATCATTATCATTATCATTATCATTATCATTATCATTATCATTATCATTATCATTATCATTATCATTATCATTATCATTATCATTATCATTATCATTATCATTATCATTATCATTATCATTATCATTATCATTATCATTATCATTATCATTATCATTATCATTATCATTATCATTATCATTATCATTATCATTATCATTATCATTATCATTATCATTATCATTATCATTATCATTATCATTATCATTATCATTATCATTATCTTATCATTATCTATTATCATTATCATTATCGTTATCATTATCATTATCGTTATCGTTATCGTATCATTATCGTTATCATTATCATTATCTTATCATTATCGTTATCATTATCATTATCATTATCATTATCATTATCATTATCATTATCTTATCGTTATCGTTATCATTATCGTTATCGTTATCGTTATCGTTATCGTTATCGTTATCGTTATCGTTATCGTTATCGTTATCGTTATCGTTATCGTTATCGTTATCGTTATCGTTATCGTTATCGTTATCGTTATCGTTATCGTTATCGTTATCGTTATCGTTATCGTTATCGTTTCGTTATCGTTATCGTTATCGTTATCGTTATCGTTATCGTTATCGTTATCGTTATCGTTATCGTTATCGTTATCGTTATCGTTATCGTTATCGTAATCGTGTCGAACTATTTCGCATATTTTGCTTATAAACCGAGCTTCAAGTCAACCGAAAAAAAAAATTTCTCCCATACAAACTTTTCTGTCGCTTTTCCGGGAGTTTTCCGACCCTAGTGCCAAATTTTCCAACATTGGAAAATGACAGCTCAATTTATTTCACTTACTATCCTTACAAACCGAATTTCAAGTCAATCGGATGAAAAATAGAGATTTGCATATCGAATTTTCCGGGAATTTTCCTTTGTGGGCGGATTTTCCGAAATCGGGAAAGCACGTGCCCAATTATTTTGCATACTTAGCTTATAAACCGACTTTCAAGTCAATCGGATCAAAAACAAATTTTCCCCATACAAACTTTTGTGACGCTTTTCCAGAAATTTTCCGACCCTACGGTCGATTTTTCCAACATCGAAAAATGGCATCTCAATTTATTTCACTTACTATCCTTACAAACCGAATTTCAAGTCAATCGGATGGAAAATAGATTTTTGCATATCGAATTTTCCAAGAATTTTCCTTGTGGGCGGATTTTCCGAAATCGGGAAAACACGTGTCCAATTATTTCGCATACTTTGCTTACAAACCGAGTTTCAACACAATCGGATGAAAAATAAATTTTCCCATAGAAACTTTTCGGACGCTTTTCCGGGAATTTTCCGACCCTAAGGTCAAATTTTCCAACATCGGAAAATGGCATCTCAATTTATTTCACTTACTATCCTTACAAACCGAATTTCAAGTCAATCGGATGAAAAATAGATTTTTGCATATCGAATTTTCCGAGAATTTTCCTTGTGGGCGGATTTTCCGAAATCGGGAAAACACGTGTCCAATTATTTTGCATACTATGCTTACAAACCGAATTTCAAGTCAATCGGATGAAAAATAAAATTTTCCCCATACAAACTTTCCCGACGCTTTTCCGGCTTTTCCGGGTGGAATTTTCCAAAACCCCGTCTTAGTACGCACTTTCACCACATAAGGAAACTCCGGTCCAAATTTCAGCCCTCTAGCTCTTACCGTTTAGGCTGTGCGATGATTGCCAATCAGTCAGTCAGTCAGTCAGTCAGTCAGTCAGTCAGTCAGGACAAACTATTTTATATATAGAGAGACTAGCGTATCACCCGGCGCGCTTCGCCGCTGTCAAGCCGCTGTCAGTATGGACTTGATGATCAGTTTAGCTATTAAAAGCTAAATAGCTAAAAAAAAATTTTTTTAGAAACCCAAATTTGTTTTAGTGGCTTTGGCAAACGTCACATACTGACCATTTACGGTGTTGGCAAACTTTCTGTTTGTTGTTTCTGTAGCTTTGCTTTAAGTTAGATTTATTACATTTTCCATTTTTCAGTAAATACTAAACCAAAAATTAAAAACGATCGGACGAAATTAATTAATAACAATAAAGTGATCCAAGCAAAACATCAAATAATAGCATTCCGGGCAAAGAGAATAAGAACATTTTTAAAATCGACGAAATTGGTTTTTCATATGCCAATTTGTTAACGTTTATTCTGATTTAAAATAATGAGAAACTGTTTCTTAAATATCCTGTCTTGCCATCTTGGATAGCCATTGGAAACACACTGATCATTAAGATAGTAATATTTTTTAAAATTATCAACAATAACATTCCTATTTGTCCCTCATTTCCACACCACCGCTGAGGTAGAGGATTTGGCGCGTTTTTTTTATAGTGGTTAATCCCCATTAGGCCTAGTCCACTAATTCGTGCAAGAGTTTGCCTCTTTAGAAGAATGTTACACAAACTAAAGTACAACTAAACAATATATAAGTAACATATTTTACTATTTTTGTTGCAAAACCTCAATGTATACAATATTTTTTGATTTGCCCTCGGGTGCAAGAATCATTAGACTGCTAGCGGAGCTAACTCTTGAACAGGCCACATAAAATTGCCCATGAGAAAAGCAATCCTCTCTAAGATCTAATCCAGCTAACTTTAATGTCTGTCCCTGTGACTTATTGATTGTCATAGCAAAGCAGACTTTAATGGGAAATTGCAGTCTCTTAAACTGATATGGTAGGTTTGAAGGTATTAGTGGTATTCTTGGTATAAAAACCGTCTCCCCTTTAGCACAACCGGTAAAAACTGTGGCTTCAATAACATAGGTGTGAAGAGCTTTCACTTGTAATCTTGTACCGTTGCATAATTTTGGTGGATTAAGATTTCGTAACAACATTATGGGCGCTCCAACCTTAAGATTGAGGATATGTAATGGAAGCCCTGGTGGGTTTTGAGCGTTAAGGAACTCGACCTGGTAGTGAACTGCATCCTCGACTTCTACAACGGAGTCGATGGACTTGTACTGAACTTCTTCACCATTAAATGACTTTAATAGTAAGTCATTTATGTTGCTAGCACTATCATTTTTTGATGTTAAAATTGCTCGTTCAGATAACCACTCTAAAGACTTTGCATGGATATTGGATATATCTGGAAATATCTTTGAGATAAGCTCTTTGGCATCTGCTATCACAGTACCCAAACATGATGGGATTGTTATTTTGCCCTCATACATTGGATATACTCCATCTCCAATTTTAAGTAGGGTTTCGGCAAAAATACCAGCAGAAGTATCGCCATTTAGATGCACTCGCATATTTTTTGTAAGTGCAAGTTTTTTGATCTTAGGCCACAAAAATGAAGATTTCAAGCATGACTTAATTTCTATATGCTGCATATTACATCTCCCTCCTTTTGAAAAATAACGTTGAGTTATTTTAAAGAGAGTTATTATTTATAGTATATATATAATTTTTTTTTTTTTTTTTGTGTAAGTACATATTTGTATTTTTTAATTAAATAGGAAAGTGTGCAATGAAAGTGAAGAATTAAAACAAATAAAGATTTATATAATTGTAATAGTATTAGTATTTGAAAAAAAATTTTTCTTCTTGTCTTTTTTTTTTTTTTTTATTTGTGCGCATATATATTTGAAGTTTTTAATTAATACGAAAATTTCCAATGGAAGATAAAAGTGTAATTATAAATTTGTAGATTTGTTTTTTTTTTTTTTTTTTTTTTTTTGTTCTATTATACTGGAACTTAAATAAGATTCTGAATCTTCTTCAGAAAGTTCAGCTACTGTAAAAACAGCTGGAATTGTTAGATCGTTAAAATCATTTTCATCTATATCGTATCCGAATCGTTTACTGATTCAATCTCTTCCTGTTCCGTCAATATAAGTTTCTCCTGATCTGTCAAGTCAATTTCTTCCTTGTCTGTCAATTCGGGATTTCCACCTGTTCCAATTGTTAAAGGGGTATTTAGAACTGTTGGAATTTCTATATCCAAATCATATTTCCCTTTTATGGATATTAAGTTAGATCGAAATCTGATTAAAACTTTTGATACCTCTGACCGGTGTTTTAGGGCTTAACTTTCCCTTGTTGTCATGTATCAGTATGTGTGCTTCATTAAAGCATTCTACTAATATTTTGGCATTTTATTAACAGTTATCTCTTGAATGGGTCTGTTTTTGCACTAGTGACTTATACGATTTTTCAAATTTGTTTTTTGATTTTAATAAAGTGGTACGGATTTCGTTCCATTCCATAATAGAAATTTAATTTCTGCATATTTTTATTCATTATTCTGTTTCCTGTTTTTATCTTTTGTTTATCTTCTTTGAAATATAAGAAAAATTGATATTATTTATCTGACTTGATTTTTAATTAAAAAAAAATTTTCGTTTCTTTGTTATATTTCAAATTTATATTCTCAAAAAAATTATTATCTTAATGACTGTTTAAAACGACCTTTATACTCTTTAACTTGTAGTTTTTACAGGCTCGAGGTCTTACTATGTTATTGACATAGCTTTAAACAGAGGCACACAACACAACAAAGGAGGCTTCAGGTTGATCGGACGACGTTTCATGAGGGACCAACCTCACTCATCAGCGATCTTCAGCCTGAAATGTCTGTCCAAACAGCAGTCTCTCCATGCCTGCGACGGCAAAGCCGTTTGGGAATTCCAAAGGGCAGCTTTGCGCGCAAAACACCAAAGACAGCTTAAGACAGCCATTCCCCTTTGTAAGTGTGTGGCTCTGTTTTTGGACTTTGGACTCAGGTGCAGCCAACGGCCGCCGCTCTGGTACAAAAGACCAAAATGTTTGTATATACAAAACAGGAGTTTTTTGTTGTTTTTTAAATGAAACTATTTTTATTAAGTTTCGAACAACAACGCAGTGCCGAGCGTTTTTTGTACTTAATGACTGTTTAAAACGACCTTTATACTCTTTAACTTGTAGTTTTTACAGGCTCGAGGTCTTACTATGTTATTGACAGCTTTTAAACAGAGGCACACAACACAACAAAGGAGGCTTCAGGTTGATCGGACCATGGTGTAATTATATCAGGTGAGGTCATTACAGTAGGCTGCCTCTTTTGGGGTACCAGTTGTATGGTGAATAAGACTTAGCAAAGGGGATTTCAATGTAGAAGGTTGACTCCACGCACGATTTTGTTTGAATTTTTTGAATTTGTGTGAAATTGCCTTATAATGCCTTCGAATGGTGTTTGTCAAACAAAAACAAAAAATTGGTACCGCAGACCAGAAGACTGTTGGGGAAGACACGAACGTAGAACTCGTTTTATGATTTGCTTCTTTTGATGCTGCTGCTGCTGTTGTTGTTGCTGATGCTGTTGCTTTTGCTTACTGCAGGTAATGTTGTTGCTGCTGCTGTTGTTGGGATCCATTATATTGGCATATATTTGGCCTGATGATTGGCACTATTCTACTGCTGCTGTTGTTCCATAATATCCATTTTTGTAGATTGTAGCTCAGGTCCAAGGTCTATTTAGACCAACTGCACGGTCGCCATGTGTTGTTTGTCCGACTGATTTGACCTCTTATTACCCATAGATCAGAAAATAATCCATATATTTTGTTCTGTAGTTGATGTTATTAAATTCGTCTGGTTTGACTCAACGTCTTTTTCATACAATTGGATTCTTATTCTCTTAAGCTGACGGAGAAGCCGACAGCTGCGCAGTTGCGTTATATCTCTCTATATATAAAATAGTTTGTCCTGACTGACTGACTGACTGACTGACTGACTGACTGACTGACTGACTGACTGACTGACTGACTGACTGACTGATTGGCAATCATCGCACAGCCTAAACGGTAAGAGCTAGAGGGCTGAAATTTGGACCGGAGTTTCCTTATGTGGTGAAAGTGCGTACTAAGACGGGGTTTTGGAAAATTCCACCCGGAAAAGCCGGAAAAGCGTCGGGAAAGTTTGTATGGGGAAAATTTTATTTTTCATCCGATTGACTTGAAATTCGGTTTGTAAGCATAGTATGCAAAATAATTGGACACGTGTTTTCCCGATTTCGGAAAATCCGCCCACAAGGAAAATTCTCGGAAAATTCGATATGCAAAAATCTATTTTTCATCCGATTGACTTGAAATTCGGTTTGTAAGGATAGTAAGTGAAATAAATTGAGATGCCATTTTCCGATGTTGGAAAATTTGACCTTAGGGTCGGAAAATTCCCGGAAAGCGTCCGAAAAGTTTCTATCGGAAAATTTATTTTTCATCCGATTGTGTTGAAACTCGGTTTGTAAGCAAAGTATGCGAAATAATTGAACACGTGTTTTCCCGATTTCGGAAAATCCGCCCACAAGGAAAATTCTTGGAAAATTCGATATGCAAAAATCTATTTTCCATCCGATTGACTTGAAATTCGGTTTGTAACGGTAACGGTAACGGTAACGGTAACGGTAACGGTAACGGTAACGGTAACGGTAACGGTAACGGTAACGGTAACGGTAACGGTAACGGTAACGGTAACGGTAACGGTAACAGTAACGGTAACGGTAACGGTAACGGTAACAGTAACGGTAACGGTAACGGTAACGGTAACGGTAACGGTAACGGTAACGGTAACGGTAACGGTAACGGTAACGGTAACGGTAACGGTAACGGTAACGGTAACGGTAACGGTAACGGTAACGGTAACGGTAACGGTAACGGTAACGGTAACGGTAACGGTAACGGTAACGGTAACGGTAACGGTAACGGTAACGGTAACGGTAACGGTAACGGGTAACGGTAACGGTAACGGTAACGGTAACGGTAACGGTAACGGTAACGGTAACGGTAACGGTAACGGTAACGGTAACGGTAACGGTAACGGTAACGGTAACGGTAACGGTAACGGTAACGGTAACGGTAACGATAACGGTAACGGTAACGGTAACGGTAACGGTAACGGTAACGGTAACGGCTAACAGGTAACGGTTATCTATATATATAAAACTGTTCAACCTGACTGACTGGTGACCGTCGCACAGCCTAAACGGTAAGAGCTAGAGGGCTGAAATTTGGACAGGAGTTTCCTTATGTGGTGAAAGTGCGTGCTAAGACGGGGTTTTGGAAAATTCCACCCGGAAAAGCCGGAAAAGCGTCGGGAAAGTTTGTATGGGGAAAATTTTATTTTTCATCCGATTGACTTGAAATTCGGTTTGTAAGCATAGTATGCAAAATAATTGGACACGTGTTTTCCCGATTTCGGAAAATCCGCCCACAAGGAAAATTCTCGGAAAATTCGATATGCAAAAATCTATTTTTCATCCAATTGACTTGAAATTCGGTTTGTAAGGACAGTAAGTGAATAAAATTGAAATGTGATTTTCCGATGCTGGAAAATTTGACCGTAGGGGCGGAAAATTCCAGGAAAAGCTTCGGAAAAGTTTGTATGGGGAAAATTTCATTTGTCATCCGATTGACTTGAAATTCGGTTTGTAAGCATAGTATGCAAAATAATTGGACATGTGTTTTCCCGATTTCGGAAAATCCGCCCACAAGGAAAATTCTCGGAAAATTCGATATGCACAAATCTATTTTTCATCCGATTGACTTGAAATTCGGTTTGTAAGGAAAGTAAGTGAAAGAAATTGAAATGTGATTTTTCGATGCTGGAAAATTCGACCGTAGGGTCGTGAAATTCCCGGATAAGCGTCGGAAAAGTTTGTTTGGGGAAAATTTAATTTTTCATCCGATTGACTTGAAATTCGGTTTGTAAGGACAGTAAGTGAATAAAATTGAAATGTGATTTTCCGATGCTGGAAAATTTGACCGTAGGGTCGGGAAATTCCCGGATAAGCGTCGGAAAAGTTTGTTTGGGGAAAATTTCATTTTTCATCCGATTGACTTGAAATTCGGTTTGTAAGCATAGTATGCAAAATAATTGGACACGTTTTTTCCCGATTTCGGAAAGTCTGCCCGCAAGGAAAACAACCGGGAAATTCGATATGCCAAAATCTATTATTAATCGGATTGATTTGAAATTCTGTTTGTAAGGATAGTATTTGAAATGAATTGAAATGTGATTTTTCGATGATGGGAAATTGGAAAATTCCCCGGAAAAGTGTCGGAAAAGTCTGTATGGTGAGAATTTTGTTTGTCATCCGATTGACTTAAACTTCGGTTTGTAAGCAAAGTATGATAAATAATTGGACACGTATTTTCCCGACTTCGAAAAATCTGCGCGAGAGGAAAATTCGCGGGAAATTCGATATGCAAAATTTTTTTTTCATCCGATTGGCTTGAAATTCGGTTTGTAAGGATAGTAAGTGATATTATTTGTAATTCTGAAGTTGGAAAATTTGACCTTACGATTGGCTTTAAACTTGGTTTGTAAGGATAGTATAAGAAATAACGAAATAACAGTAACTCGGGCTGCCGTTTTTCATTGCACTGGCTGTGTGCGGGACCTGGACCTCGACCTGGAGATGGCACTGGACCTGGACGTGGAAGTGGACGTGGACCTGAAAGTGGCCATTGAGGTGGCCATGGAGGTAACCATGGAGGTGGCCGTGGAGGTGGCCATGGAGGTGTCCATGGAGGTGACCATGTAGGTGGCCATGGAGGTGGCCATGGAGGTGGCCATGGAGGTGGCCATGGAGGTGGCCATGGAGGTGGCCATGGAGGTGGCCATGGAGGTGGAAAATGGTCAAAAAACCGCAATATTTGCAAAATTCTTAATCTCGGTGAAACTTTGGGGATTGGCTAGACGCTTGCCCGGAAGGTTTTTAAGCAGAAGAAATGGGCGGAAAATGGTGCACAATCTGCGAAATTTGAAAAGTTATAGCGTTCATCCGGATGCAATGCAACTTTGAGGAATGGTTGGAGAATTGGTGGAAAATGTTGTTTGTTGGCCGATCTTTATCAAATTGTGTTTGTAAGCTTTAAATTTGAAAAGTTCGCCACCAAGATCGGAAATGTCAGGAGAGACTTTATTTTTAACCGCGAAAGATGCATAAGAGTTAAAGAAAAAGAAAAACTGATACTCTTATCGATTAAAATAGCTTAACTGACGGCGGCGCAGCGAAGCAAGCCGGGAAAATTTGCTAGTATTTGTGCTGACGCTGCGTGTCTGTGATATCCGCCCAACGAGGATCGGGTTACTTTGCACTTGAAATGTGCTTGGGTCTTGAACATTGCAACAAAGTGTTACAGTGTGTGTTTTATGTAAAATTATGAGTACAGTGTGTACTCTATATGTGTGCATATTACACTGTAATTCCTCCCATTAGGAGGCTATTATCACGTATGTCCTTTAATGTTCTATCTAAGGCTTCAAATCCGCCCTTATGGGCCATAGTGCACTCATCCCAAACAATTAATTTGCAATCTTTGAGAACCTTGGCCACATTGCTTTGTTTTGGAATGGAGCAATATGGAACTTCGACATTTATTAAGTCAAAAGGAAGTTTAAATGCAGAGTGTGCTGTCCGACCTCCGTTAAGCAAAGTGGCAGCTATACCAGATGAAGCTACAGCCAATGCTATTTTCCGATATTGCCGTACTTTTGCTAACAACAAATTTATTAAAAACGTTTTGCCTGTACCACCAGGTGCATCTAAGAAATAGATTTCTCCATTATCTGATTCAACGCTTTTTAATATTTTGTCGTATACCTTTTTTGCTCATCTGTGAGCAAATGTTCGTTATTATTAACAATAGTATCATTGTTTTCATAACTTATTTCTCTGAGGTAATCTTTATTTAACAGTACTTCATCGGTTCTACTTGGCTTTGTCAGTCCGTACTCTGCTAAATTTTGTCCGCCAATAGATAGTACTATGTCTTCAATCAGGATGAGACTTTTATTATAAACTTGATCCATAATTGGATCAATATTACCGTCTGTCGACAACTTCATTTTATTTATTATGTCTTCCGAGAGGCTTTCTTTATACTTATTCCAAAGACTTAATGCATCAGATATTTGACAAAATACTAACATGATTGCAAAAAGCTCTCGTAATTTGTTTGGGAATTGACGTATTACAGCCTCCGCCAAGGTGGAGTCCCAGTGCGTATCATCCTCAAGTAAGCCTAAGGCTTTGCAGGCTAATTGAAATGTGTCATAAGTGACACCATCAACAGTTTTGAGGTCTCTAAATGAGGTTGGACCACGCACTTCATGGAGCAAAAGTCTCAAATGATAGCATTCTATGTTTTTGGGATGTACACTGTACACTCTACCCAAAGCTGCACTCTTTTTTACTCCAGGAAAATTAGCCACATTACAACCGAGTTTTCTTCGTTGAAACTTCTTATTGTTCCATGTGAAATATGATGGAACTTCAACATATAGAAGTGTTTTGGCAAAGTTGTCAATTTTGCATAGCTCAAAGAAGCCTAACAGGGTCGTTGTCGACGGATTGCTTAGCTTTTCAGCTAACTGATCGGAATTATCTGGGTCGAAATAAATACGTTGGCCGTTTTCCAAATGCACAGCCAAGTGAATGATAGCAGGAAACCTTTCATGTATGGGGAATCTGAGGATTCTCCACACGGCTTCTGAACTGCTTATATATCTACCATTTTCATACGTTTGGATCTCATTTCTTTGGTTTTCAACCGTAAACGATGCTTGATCACTGCCCTTGTTAACATATTTGCAAATATATTTGATGGACTTTACAGAGCTACAGTACTCTATATTAATGTGGGCCTCAAATGTGCGTGATAGTACACAATTGAAAGGTACAACCCAACGGTTATCTATTTTTCTTCGATTTATTTCAACACTGAAACCACCATCATCTGGTGCTCTTCGTCGGTATTGAGGATAACCATCGTTACCAGTGACAGTTTCTTTTAAAAACTGTCGAGGAAATCTTTTGCTACACTTCCCGTCTTTCATACAGGGTGACTTACGATTACAATTTCCACAGGGCCCATGAATCATATTAGACTTGACAATTTCATATAGCAGAGGATCCTTTTCAGGATCAGGTATTTCTGCACAGATAATTGCGTCTATTTGATCAGGCTTAATGGGATTCTCTAACCAAAGTAGTATGTGCACATGAGGAAGGCCACGCTTTTGCCATTCCACAGAGTACATATAGCATTGCACTTTTCCAAACAATTCACCTTTGGTTAATAATGACATTAAAGCTTTGACCTTTAGGTGAAAAACTCTCGCAATAATATCATGACGGTCGTGAGCCTTTTGTCCTTCAAATAATACAATTTGTATATCCTTCCATTGGGGATTACAGGTAAATGTAATAAATAGATGAGGACGACCATAATGTCGAACATACGTCATGGCATCCTGAGTTTTCTCATGCATATATCGCGCCGAGCCAGTAAACGAAGATGGTAGGATTATCATTTGACCGATCTGGGCAGGATCAGTATCTTGCCTACCAATAGCATCTTGAAGATGTATATAACTATCAGTTCTAAGGCGCGCTTGGCTGTTGCGAATAAAATTTAGTCTTTCGGTTTCAATTTTGGCATACATGTCAACCAAAAACTGACTGAAAAGGGAACGACAATAAAGCAAATGATTCGTTTCAGACTGTCGACACATAATTCTAAAGCTGTAAAAGCTCATGGCTGAAACCATTTTTTTTGGTTTTTTTTTTGAAATTGGATCACATTGAGGTATGTCAACCGAATAGCCATCCTCTCCATAACAATATAGCAATGGATACTGTAAAGCATCGTAAGAACGGTGTACTTCACTTATACGGTGCAATTGATTGTTATGACTCTCAATAATAATATCTCGCTTCTCGAACTGCTGTCCGACTATGAGCAAGGCTACTTCGTTAACACGGGGTGCATTAAAACGGCCCCTTTGAACACCAACTGGTGCTCTATCAGCGTGTATAATCATTTTAAAGTCTTTGCCATCTTTTGGCAGTTTGTCAAGAGCAATTTTAAAATCTTTAATGTAGGAATTACTCTCGCGTAACATGGATTGTAAATCCTTTACTAAACGCAAATCCACATCTGAAAAATTTTTACATCTCAGTTGCGCTTCCTTGTCATCCTCACCAACAAAATATATTTGAAGAAACTGGGCTTCGGATTCTGGAGCTGGCAAAAGACTGCCAACTAAGTGATAAACTTGACCCTGCACTTTAAAGGTTGGCATAAAACCATCACTTACAATTCTTTTGCTACCAAATGAAGTCATTTGGAAGCAGCAATTGTATTTTCTAATAAGGTCCATAAAATGGCTATGGCTGCCATGGTCACCTAGTATGAGTCTCTCAAGTAATTCAGGTAAAGCTCTAAAAGAAGGAAGTTGTACTTTCCCATCTTTGCAGCACATACCTTTAGGCTCATTTTTCCATTTAAGAGCATCGCAGAATTGACAACTTTGATCCATCAGACCAAGTTGAATAACTTTGTCTGTGCTATAAGCCGTTTCAGAATCGTACATTGAGCCAGAGTTTGCTTTAATTTTCCATGGACGCAAGCGTCTCTCTGCTCTTACCGTAGGATTCTGTGTCTCATACCTTGCTACAGCAGCTCGATGCACCTCAGGAATCTGAGCCTGATATTTATCAGCTGCAGCTCGATGCACCTCAGGATTCTGAGTCTGATATTTATCAGCTGCAGCTCGATGCACCTCAGGATTCTGAGTCTGATATTTATCAGCTGCAGCTCGATGCACCTCAGGATTCTGAGTCTGATATTTATCAGCTGCAGCTCGATGCACCTCAGGTGATTCTGAGTCTGATATTTATCAGCTGCAGCTCGATGCACCTCAGGATTCTGAGTCTGATATTTATCAGCTGCAGCTCGATGCACCTCAGGATTCTGAGTCTGATATTTATCAGCTGCAGCTCGATGCACCCCAGGATTCTGAGCCTGATATTTCTTAGCTGCATCATTACGCTCACCGCGATGCTTAGAGCGATACTTTTCAGATGCAAGTTTACGCTGTTTTTTTCTGGTTATATCAGAAAATCTAGCCCTTCTCTTAATAGCTCTTTTCTTTTCGCCTGTTTTAGATTCAGTTTGAGGAGCAACATCTTCATTAGGCAAGCTTTCAGAAGGAATGTAAACATCAAAATGCCCATTTGATAAGTCTCCTGTGAAGCGCAGTCTTTTCACAGCGTTTTCACTTCTACCAAAGTGTCCTAAAAGATTGCCATTTTGAAACACTTCAATAAAAAGTGGATATAGCTCTCCAGCGGCAAATAACTCGCATGTGGTCCCATATGTGTTGGGTTGCATCATTTCGTGCTCATATAGTGCCGGTGTCATATAATTATTCCCTTCAGAATTGAAGGTGTACACAGAGAAATGATCCCATCGGTTAATAACATGCGATACTATTTCCTGGCGAATCGTATCGGCAAATTCCTGTGTGCCGTCTAAAATATACGAGATTGCTCTAAAGAGGCAAGCTCCGTCGCCTATAATAGGCACCACGGAAAACGGCAGCATTGCGCCATTTATATTTAGGTATTCAGTTACCATGATTACAATTAGTTGGCTCGAAATATATCAAGTCAGCAAATTCTGAGAATATTTAAAACAATATTGTAAAATTTTAATATCGTAATATGTAAATTTTACATGTAAATGTTACGATATGTAAGGAACAGTCTTTATTATTCTGTCTTGTACCCTTGCTGACAGTAAAGAAAAGCCAATAACAATTACTACTACTAATACTACTAAAGATACTGCTCCTAAAATAACTCTACTTACTAATACAGTTGAACTTCTATATAGCGAATCTCAAATGCACAAAAATAAACTTCGTTATATAGAAAAAATTCGTAATATAGAATTGTTTTAATATTGAACGAAATTGCAGTGTGCTGGATAATAATTAATTCGCTATAAAGAAAACTTCGTTGTACAGAAGTTTGTAATAGAGGAGTTCGACTGTACTTATATCGAAAATTCAAACCAAATTTTACGATATTTTTTTCGGTCTTAATAGACTGAATGTTGTATTGAAGCCTTAAATATTTCAAACATGCAAATATTTTTGGCAACAAATACTTTAATTTGCAAATTTCTGTTCAAAACAGTATTGCAAAACATTAATTGGGGGGTATACTTGCGATTTACAACAACAAAAACACTTGGAGTCAAAGTTGCAAATATATTTGATGGACTTTACAGAGCTACAGTACTCTATGTTAATGTGGGCCTCAAATGTGCGTGATAGTACACAATTGAAAGGTACAACCCAACGGTTATCTATTTTTCTTCGATTACAATTTCCACAGGGCCCATGAATCATATTAGACTTGACAATTTCATATAGCAGAGGATCCTTTTCAGGATCAGGTATTTCTGCACAGATAATTGCGTCTATTTGATCAGGCTTAATGGGATTCTCTAACCAAAGTAGTATGTGCACATGTGGATTTGCAGGCAGATCAAGTTTATTTTCAATTTTCGGTACCGCCCCCGCAATTTGAGAAAAACGTCATATCAGTCACTGTTTTAAAGATAGAAGGGTCGTTTCTTCTGGACATGTTTTCAAGTTAAAATTATTTATCGACTTGCCAAAGGAATCATAATGATCGGATGAAAGGTTGTCGAGATATGAGCAAAAGAGTGTTGGAAGCAGTATCGCTGCTTACTGCTGCCACTGCAGCATCAAAATTCATACTGAGCGTACACTTTCGTTGGTACAGAGTATATACAGAGTATATAAATTTTCCCATAGAAACTTTTCGGACGCTTTTCCGGGAATTTTCCGACCCTACGGTCGATTTTTCCAACATCGAAAAATGGCATCTCAATTTATTTCACTTACTATCCGAATCCGAACCGAATTTCAAGTCAATCGGATGGAAAATTTACCGTTTAGGCTGTGCGATGATTGCCAATCAGTCAGTCAGTCAGTCAGGACAAACTTTTTTAATTTTTTTCTGAAATTTATTTCTTACTTCTACAAACTGAATTTCAAGTCAATCGGATTGAAAATAGATTTTTGCATATCGAATTTTCCAAGAATTTTCCTTGTGGGCGGATTTTCCGAAATCGGGAAAACACGTGTCCAATTATTTCGCATACTTTGCTTACAAACCGAGTTGCAACACAATTGGATGAAAAATAAATTTTCCCATAGAAACTTTTCGGACGCTTTTCCGGGAATTTTCCGACCCTACGGTCGATTTTTCCAACATCGAAAAATGGCATCTCAATTTATTTCACTTACTATCCTTACAAACCGAATTTCAAGTCAATCGGATGAAACATAGGTTTTTAGCATATCAAGTTTTCCGGGGATTTTCCTTGTGGGCGGATTTTCCGAAATCGGGAAAACACGTGTCCAATTATTTCGCATTCTTTGCTTACAAACCGAGTTTCAACACAATCGGATGAAAAATAAAATTTTCCCCATACAAACTTTTCCGACGCTTTTTTTCCAAAACCCCGTCTTAGTACGCACTTTCCCCACATAACGAAACTCCTGTCCAAATTTCAGCCTTCTATCTCTTACCGTTTAGGCTGTGCGATGATTGCCAATCAGTCAGTCAGTCAGTCAGGACAAACTTTTTTATTTTTTTTTCTGAAAAATTAAACTTTTTGGCAAGATCAAAAAATTCTCTTAATTTAACTGCCAATCGAAAAAATTGCGAAATGAAATGGCTTATAGAGCATTGAATTTCCAATTTTACAACGCTTACAATTTTATTATCATCGCGCTTTTACAAGTTATGTGGGAACCAGTTATGAGGAGCCAGTAGCAAAACGAAATAGAAGCAGTCGTATTTGATAAAGCTGGTCATACTTGAAAGGTGGAATAAGAAGTGAGAGAGTCGTAGGCAGAAGTTGAAACGCACGTAAAGTGAAGTTGCTAACATATAATTTTAAAGCTTAAAATTACGGATAACCACCATATGTTTTAATTAATAAGCTACATATAAATATGAACAAAATTTGAATCCACAAATTGGGGGTTCGTCCGGGAATTTTAAAAGTTAATGGCCCTTTTAATTAAAACAAAAGACTTGGTGTAAAAAAGTGTGTGCGTGCTAAGAGAATTAGCAAAATATATTAAACTGGAAACGACATTGGTTTAAGGTACATGTCTAGTTTCAGATTTTAAAATTTCGATTTTTTTTTTTGGCTTAAATCATGCGTTATAATGTTAAAAACATCCCCTGAAATTTTTAAGCAAAAAAAAAAATACAAATTCGAGATATTTTGATTTTTGTACAGGTAGGTCGGGCGCAACTGTATGGTCCTGGCGTTGGAGATTTTATTTAAGTACGCAAACCTTTCTTATTTCCAAAACAAAAAAAAAAACGTTAAAAAAAAAAAAAAAAAAACAAAAAAAAAAAAAAACAAAAAATACTCTTCACTTTTTTGGTTGTTGTGACTTTACCCTATCCTGGCGCACTCTTTTCCAAATTTCTCGAAAAGTTCGTGACCGATTTTGATAAAACTTTTTTTTCCGTGAAAGCTAATAGCCAGATGCAACTAATCGATGCCTAAAACCTACAAATTTTTTTCTATTTTAGAGAAAAATGTTGTCGAAACTTTAAATGCGATTATCTCGGAACCACTTTTTCACCCTGGTGCGTCAGATTGCTAGGCCATTTGTTGACCGATTTTCTTATAGTTTTTAAATTGCTCGTAATACCCGTCGTATGGTCGGAACTAGATATTTTTGATCGGTCCATAAATAGCGGAGTTAGGGCCATTTTAAGGGGTAAAAATAGGTCAATTTTCGAAATTTTGACTTTGAGAACCCCTTACTCCCCTATATATAGACCGATCCCAGATACCCTAGTTCCGACCATAACCACATCAATTCCCAACAAAACCTCATTAAAATTTTTTTTATCCGATGACGCGTTCTCTGGAAATCTGACGCACCAGGCACCTATGTTTTTTAAAAAATGGGTCGACTTTGAAGCGGGCTATAACAACAACCGCTGCAACAACAACTACAAAAAATTTTAAAAGTTAGCTTGATTGATAGCAATTATCTATCGAACAAAAAAAAACCGCTAGTCGATATGTGGTAAACTTTTCGAGTAATAAATTTTTTCGTAAACCCTTACTTTTGGGCTGCTGAAACTAGACATGTACCTTAAACAATTGGCAAATTACACATATAATGTGGCATGGTGAAATACAGCAGCCGGCGAACAACAGTAAAAACCTTTGAGTGCGAGCGAGACAGCGAGTGACGCTTCAAAGCAAAAACTTCAACGGTGTGTGTGTGTATACGAGCAGAAATTTTAGTCGAGATATTTCGAGAAACGTTTCCAAGAACATTGTGTATGTGTGTGCAAACATGCCCTTCAGTACTCATCATTAGTGAATCACCAAGGATTCATCGATGAATTGGTCAGAGGTATCGATGAATCATAGGTGAGCTCCCATACAAATTATACATGAATTTAACATTGGCATGTCCTAGGCGCTCACGCATGACAGTTTAAGGGGGAATCACCCCTGAATTCACGAATCGGTTCATCAATGACTCACACATGATTTCTTTGAAAATTCATTGATGAATTCAGCTATAAGTTCATGTTTGCTTCACCCACGATTCCTAGCAGACTTTTACAAAGAAATCATGTTTAAATAATTTAAGTTAAATTATGCTTATTTTAAGCAACAATCATCATATTGGCCTACCACAATACAAACAATCAACAACAACAAGTCGAGGAATCCACTACGCAGAACACCAACACAGCAACTGCGGACAATTAATGCACAAACATAAATACATACTTACGATGAAAACAAACAACACACAACATCTCAAAACATCACATGAACAAACATAATTCGCACAAAGGTGACGATACGACGATTCACACTGCTTATTTAATCACTTCTCTTTTAACTATTTACCTGTTTAATTAATAATTAGTTGTTTGTAAAAAAATTCGCTTTTGTTGTTAATAAAATCTTGCGCTGCAGAAATGCTCCACTAAAAATTTTCTGGCAAGTGGCGATTGGGAAAAGGTGGCAGACGTCAAACGCAAAAACTGAAACGGAGTTATTTCTTTTTCTTTGTCTCTTGCCTTCTGCGGGTTATACCCTTTTTAACTCATATTAAGTAAAGGCATATCCGACTTAAGAAGTATTTGTGTAAATTTTTTAATGATCCATAAATAAATTATTTATTTTGGGATAATAATAATAAAAGTCAATATTAGGGCTATTCCACTAACGATCTGTGCAATCCACTTATTCAAAATTCTTTACTATACATATAGAATATGGTTTTAATGATAGGTAAAATTTAAAGGGTATGCAATGTTCGGCGATGGCAGAATTGTTTTTGGGTGCTTGTGTGTCGCAGCGCAGTGCAGTAGGTAAATTTGCAATAACAAATATACATAAATTTCTGTTCTGCCGACGTCGACGTCAAAGCAGAAGCGGGAAAAAAGGCATGAATTTGACGATGCATGAATTCTAGAACTGAAGGGTGGAGGCATCACAATACGCATAAAACAAAAGAAGACAAAATCAACTGATCGAGAAGCACTTTATAACAAGCGGCAGATGGTACGTGAGAAGATGTACGTGAGAAGAAACTTCATTGCAAAGGGAGACGACAATTACGGAAAGAAACAACTACAAAATTGCGCATTAGAGCTAATCGAGGAAAACAACGCGGTTGTTGGTTTGGAAAACAACCGGTTAAAAGAGACGCAAGACAATACGTTCTAAGAGAGGCGGAAAAGTCTGGCGGCACGAGAATTTTCGGATTGCGGCGGCGGCATTGCTGAGAGCAGTGGGCAAATATTCAGGATCAGCAGCAAGAGCGAGGGCTAGCGGCGACTACGTAGTAAGGCTGAAAGCGAGGGCTGACTTGTCTGTTACATGAATTGGCAGCATCGAAACAAGTGCGTGGAGAGCATACTGGGCGACGAGGGAACGGAACTAGCGTGGAAAGAGAACCAGAGTTGCGAAAACAATTTTGTTAGTGGTAATACAGTTGGCGGGAAAAATATTTACATTTTGGGGTAAAATCAACAAATTGAACAAAAAAGTAGTAAAAGTAAAACTTACTAATATAGTCTAAGTAAAACTTACTAATATAGTTTAAGCGAAATTCTGATATTGTTAAGAATGGAAGTCGATCAGATACTGGCACTACGCGTCAATGATTTACGTGCAAAGTTATCCGAGCTAGGCTTAACTCTATTGGAAGGAAGCTTGAATTGCAGAATAGATTGCTAACCCATTATGGTATTCAAGATGAAGATGAGGAATCAGAAGACGAATCGGTAAGAGCTGCAAATGAGATCGACAATGGTGGGAATGGCCAGCAAAATGGTTTACTTTGAAAGATGTAGAAGGTAGTGTATCTCAGTTTTCACTAGAAGAGTGTGCACTCACCGTGATGTGGAGCCAACTACAGCTATTCATTTATTCAAAACAACTTTTGACTGGGGCAGCTAAATCTTTTGTGAGGAGTCAGAGAAATATTAAGGATTGGACATCCTTGAAGACTGAGTTGTTGAAAGAGTTTAGTGTGAAAATATCTTCAGCTGCTGTTCATCGCAAGTTAGGTCAACGTCAACAGAGAAAGGAAGAAACCCTAAATGAATATCTATACTCATTGATGGAAATTGCTGAGCCTGTTCAATCTAGGGATATAAAGAGCTGAAATTCCAAATCGAAGTCTACAAAAAGTCTCGTGAATCTTCTAAGGCGTCAAACAAATTTGAAACGAGAAAAGTTTTGTTGAGAAAGAGAAGGGAGCTTATGCCAAGTAGGGATAAGAAATGTTTTAACTGTGGTGAGTCATCTCATTTGAAAAAGATTGTACCAAACGGAATAATAAATGCTTTAGATGCGATCAACCTGGTCATCGGTGCACAGTGCAAAGCTGAGATTCAAGTCAAAGAAAAACACTAATATGATTTAGGAAGATCAAATGTTGAAGCAGTCCAGTATATTCACCGCATCTGGTTTGGAGTTAAAGAACGTTCGGTACCAGGATATTCTTGTTAAAGGTCTAGTTGGCACTGGAGCAGATTTGTGCTTAATGCGTCGGAGCATTTTCTTGAGGTTGAGGAACGTAAACCTAAACGGTCCACAAAAATGCTTGACAGGAATTGGAGAATCGCAAGTTCTAACATTTGGCAGTTTTACTTTACTGGTGAACATAGAAGGTATAGAAATGAATGTAGAATTCCATGTGGTGTCTGACGAAGATATGGGATAAGATTCAATTCTTAGTAGGACAATATTGGAAAACATTGATATGAAAGTAACGAAAAGTGGTACACAGTTCTTGGTCATACAGAACACAAACATGAAAGAAAGTGAGGATAACAATAAATGCGCTGAGTTATTGGAAGAATTTAAAGGTGTAAATGCGGTTATTTCAGAAGAAGGCGAAAAGAATCTGGATATTGATCTTTCACATCAAGAAAAGTCGCATGCTGAAGAGGTTAAAAGTGTAGTGGGGAAAATATTCACCTAAAAGAAACTCAGATGCCAAAATTGAAATGAAAATTGTCCTTACCGATGAAATACCTGTATATCAACACTTGAGACGAATGGCTTATTGTGACCAAGAGATCGTTGACAAGCAAATAAAAGAGTGGTTGGCCGAAAAGATTATTCGTCCAAGTACATCAGAGTACGCTTCACCAGTTATGAGGAGCCAGTAGCAAAACGAAATAGAAGCAGTCGTATTTGATAAAGCTGGTCATACTTGAAAGGTGGAATAAGAAGTGGAGAGTCGTAGGCAGAAGTTGAAACGCACGTAAAGTGAAGTTGCTAACATATAATTTTAAAGTTTAAAATTACGGATAACCACCATATGTTTTAATTAATAAGCTACATATAAATATGAACAAAATTTGAATCCACAAATTGGGGGCTCGTCCGGGAATTTTAAAAGTTAATGGCCCTTTTAATTAAAACAAAAGCCTTGGTGTATAAAAGTGTGTGCGTGCTAAGAGAATTAGCAAATATATTAAACTGGAAACGACATTGGTTTAAGGTACATGTCTAGTTTCAGATTTTTAAAATTTCGATTTTTTTTGGCTTAAATCATGCGTTATAATGTTAAAAACATCCCCTGAAATTTTTAAGCAAAAAAAAAATACAAATTCGAGATATTTTGATTTTTTGTACAGGTAGGTCGGGCGCAACTGTATGGTCCTGGCGTTGGAGATTTTATTTAAGTACGCAAACCTTTCTTATTTCCAAAAACAAAAAAAAAAACGTTAAAAAACAAAAAAAAAAAAAAAAACAAAAAAAACAAAAAAAAAAAAATACTCTTCACTTTTTTGGTTGTTGTGACTTTACCCTATCCTGGCGCACTCTTTTCCAAATTTCTCGAAAAGTTCTTGACCGATTTTGATAAAACTTTTTTTCCGTGAAAGCTAATAGCCAGATGCAACTAATCGATGCCTAAAACCTACAAATTTGTTTTTCTATTTTAGAGAAAAATGTTGTCGAAACTTTAAATGCGATTATCTCGGAACCACTTTTTTCACCCTGGTGCGTCAGATTGCGAGGCCATTTGATGACCGATTTTCTTATAGTTTTTTTAAATTGCTCGTAATATCCGTCGCTATGGTCGGAACTAGGATATTTTTGATCGGTCCATAAATAGCGGAGTTAGGGCCATTTTAAGGGGTAAAAATAGGTCAATTTTCGAAATTTTGACTTTGAGAACCCCTTACTCCTCTATATATAGACCGATCCCAGATACCCTAGTTCCGACCATAACCACATCAATTCCCAACAAAACCTCATTAAAATTTTTTTTTATCCGATGACGCGTTCTCTGGAAATCTGACGCACCAGGCACCTATGTTTTTAAAAATGGGTCGACTTTGAAGCGGGCTATAACAACAACCGCTGCAACAACAACTACAAAAAATTTTTAAAAGTTAGCTTGATAAAAATTATCTAGCAAAAAAACCGCTAGTCGATATGTGGTAAACTTTTCAGAGTAATAATAATTCGTATCCCGCTGTGTTATAACTCTCTTTCATTATCACCTCCAATGGCCAATTTATATTCAAAGATCCTTCAAGACTTAACCAGAATCTCCCTCCGCACTCCACACCAACAATCATTAAAAACTTCAATTTAGCCATACGCCAACCCAAAGAGGCCAACGAAAAGCCACAAAACCAACCTAACCATACACAAATTGCCTCTTACTGTACCCAGACTGGGAAAATACTTCCTGAAAACTCAAACCAAAAGCCAATACACCCACAGGCCAAGAGAGCAATCACAAAACTGACTTTAAAACGAAATTAGTTTTATGACTGTTGTCAGCAGCAACAACAACAACAACTGCAGTTGCTGTTGGCTTTGCCTTCCAATGCAATTTATTTGATGTTGCACGATTAATTGCCCAAAAAAAAAAAAATCACAAAAGAAACAAAGTATCCAGCATCCATGCAAGTTGGCTGACAGACAGAGAGAGGGTGAAGAGGGGGGCGTGGCATGTGCTATGGGTGGGTGTGTTTGTGACAAGCAAAAGACATTTGTTGTTGTCACTGTCAGTTTGCCGCTGCAACATTTGTTGTCATTATTTTATGACCGTAGAGTCCGTGCCTAATGCTAAGCAAACACTTCCTTAATTTTCCCAATGCATTGCGCTCGCCCACCATTCCATCACCAGGCAGCCAGTCGCCCACACAAAAGCCACGCTTTCGCGTCTTTAAAGATCTTTTGCCCGTGTTTGCTTTTTCCATATTATTTTTCATTCAAAATGATTTTTTTCAGCACACATTTTCCCAACTGCCTGGACCAGGTTTGATTTTGATGGCAAAGTTTTTTATGGGGCCGAAGATCATTTGGTGCTTGGCAGAGAAGGTAAAGTCCCAAGCACAGTGGAAAATATGAACGAAACCCAAAATGATCAAAAGATGATCTCAGCACTCTAAGAGTTTATTTTTAGGGAAATTACTAATATATTGAAATCTGGGTTCGTATTTCAATTTGAAAATATAACAAATTATATTTTAAGCTTTAAACTTTTTGTAAATTTTACTTTTAACCAAAGAAATTTTTGCTAAATTTCCCAATTTCACCATTAATTGAAATTTTGATTAGGAATTCAACGTTTATTTCTTGTTACTATATCTTAGCTTTGAAACAAGGGTTCCCAAATGGCTCTCCGTTTTTTAGGCTCAGATATTACAAAATTAAGTAATGTAACCATGTCCCATACACTACTGAAAAGCACTTGAAGGTGTTGAAAGTTGTTCGGCCGGCTCCCGATCCCAGATCTTTTCATTGCGTTCTGACCGATGCTATTTGACCCTTCAAAAAGTAGGGCACAATAAAGTCGCTGTTTTGGTCACAGTATCGGTCAATGTTTTTGTCACTGTTTAAATTACTATTTCGGTCATTGTTTTGGTCACTGTTTCCGTCACTGATTCGGTTACTGTTTCTGTCACTGTTTCAGTTACTGTTTCGGTCACCGTTTTGGTCACTTTTTCGGTCACTGTTTCGGTCTCTGTTTTGATTACTGTTTCGGTCAAAGTTTCGGTCACTGTTTCGGGCACCGTATCGGTCTCTGTTTTGGGCGCTGTTTCGGACATAGTTTTGGTCACTGTTTTGGTTATTGTTTTGGTCACAGTTTAGGTCACTGTTTCGGTCACAGTTTCGGCCACTGTTTCGGTCACTGTGTTGGGCACTGTTTTGGTCACTGTTTCGATCACTTGTTTGGTCACCGTTCTGATCCAGCACCCACCCACTCACCACCCACCGGCTGTTATTATTGTCTTGCAAAGACAAAAGCTGCTGACTTTGCAAAGTCAAAAACTTAGCCAAAGAAATCTGACGCAAGGTCAACCGTTATCGCCCCAGCGATCGTCCGTAAAAGACCTTCGCTCTAATAACGTCATATCTCCCACGGTTTTGTAGATAGAAGCTTCGTACATATTTAGTAATCAGGATTATTTATCGATCCGCCAAAGGAATGGTAAAGGTGGGAAACACTGGAGAACACTGAATTGATGAGGAGACAGAGAACTTTATACTTGTACCATATTTTACGGTTTCATTACAACAGGCAGCAGACTTTTTAATAGAATCCGCCAAACCAAGAGAATAGCTACTGGAACTTATCCTTGAAAATAGTTGCATAAAAGTAACAAACTGATATTTTTTGTCGCCTGCTTTTCATTCAAAAATATTCTAGATAACGAGTTATAGTCGATTTCCACCTCTACGCGTTCTTTCATCGATTGCACGATTCATCGATAAATTCCGCAAGGTGTTTCTACTACGTTCAGCGTTCACTTCCGCGTTCAACAACAACAGCGCTGACCTGGTCTATATGTTTACCTTTGCTCATCAATGGATTTAAGTGAAGTTGTTTTACTAACTGCAATTGAAAAGCAACAATTGCAGCTAATGCGGTTAAACAAAAATGTTTTGCAATTGATGAACGAGTGTGCAGTGGTCAGCTTTGCGTACGAGGAGTCCCACCCACGTAGCATTTGGGCATTTTAAGTCACAAGCCCAGGCCCGGGGGGAAACATCCCGTTCCTAAAGCCAATATGGTTCCTTTTGGGAAACCGACGTGCCTCAAAACTCAGTCGCATTTTCCAAGGAACGCTTTTGTGTGGACAGGCAAACATATCAAATATTAGTCCAGTTTCTGTCTGGACTGGCAAAGCAAGACACTCCTTTTCGGCCAGCAATCCCACTGGGACAAGCGAATCGCCGTTGCTCTTTACACGCTTGGCTCATCAGCGAAATATCGAACAATTGGGAGACTGGCTGTTCTTCCGTATACCCCGAAGTCGGTCCATGTTGTCTTGCCATAAGTTGGGAAGGTAGAAGGTTGCCTCTGGGGTCCAGTCCATTTTTCGTCCGCCTGTAGAAAGGGTAAAACTTGATATAAAAAAATAAACAATATTTCAATGAACTTACCTTCCATTACGGGCTTTTGTTGTGCCAGCTGATTTTGTTATCACTGTCCTATCGATATAGATACTTATCGATACTCATACTCGATACTCGGTTAGGTATAAAAAAACGAGTTGTCCCCTCACCTCTCCCTTGGCTTGTTTTTATATGGATACATAATTCGATACATAATTGAACGCGAACACGAACGCAGCTATAGTAGAAACGCCCTATTGCGGACAAATAATGCGCCTAACCATTTTATCGATAAATGCGAATAAAATTAAAAGAAGGCGGGTTTTAAAATTTTAGGAAAAAACTTCCAGTTTTTAGCCGGCTCGTGGTCATGTTATGCTTTCGCGTGACTTTAAAACAGCGATGTCCAAGAGGGAGGACAAAAACGTGAGAGTGTATTGGTGTGCGTTATTAAAGTGACACAGCCCAGCTTTGAACTGCCCTTAACGACGGCTGGGCAGCGAATGAAGGCAAAGAGAGCTCTGCTTACGCTCATATGCCCGACATCGGCATGCGCTCGGCTCGTATGCGTGTGAATAGCCGATTGCGCTCGGCCCCTGGGGGCTATGGAGGAACATTGCTGATTTTAAAAGAGTAACACAACACCTCAAAGGAGGCCGGTAGATCGTACAGCTGTTACAAGCCTTCTTTGTGGTGTTGTAAGTCTCTGTTTTAATTTATGCGAAAGCACTACATGACCTCGAACCGGTTAAAAACTTCAGGTTTACCTAGCATAAAAGTCTTTAAACCAGTCACATATGTTAAAAGAAAACTTTTTACATAATACTAAAGCTCAACTTACACGACCTGATCGCTCAGCTGAGTTTTTCAGACCTGAGTGTCAAAAAACTCAGCTGAGCAACTTGGTTCAGCATTTACACATGTCTGAGAAGCTTAATTGAATCAGTTACAGAACCAATGGTTCATTGAGCGCTCTGTTGTGCGGTCAGTTCAATTTGAGCAGGTTCTAATGGACCTGAGCGTTCAGCTGAGTAGGCTCAGACTCAGATACAAAACTCACCTGAGAGATCAGGTCGTGTAAATTGGGCCTTAGTATTGACTAAAGGTTGATTATTTCGCCGAACAGTTCTTTCAAAGTGAATAAGCTAACTCAAATTGCTCAGTTGTTCACTTACTTAGTCTTTTTCTTCTGTTCAATTTATAGCGACCTTTAGCAATCATTTGATTACCAGACCGTTTTTTCTGGTAAACTGATCAATAATATATATGTGCTTTATAAAGTCGTATACACTTCCAAGGTTAATAAACCACCCCACAGAGCATTTTTAGCTTTGTTTTCCTTGTTCTTTTCGTTTTTACTTGGCCTTTGAGCTTGCTCGTACCTTTTAACTTGGCTCAACTTTTACTTTGCCTCATTGCATACGGAAAGTTCAATAATTTACTTAAATGGTCTTTGTAGCAAGTTTGGCTCAGGCACAGCCACAGATGTTGCCAGTTGCTTCTTGATAGTTGCTGGTGGGCGTTTCATTTTCAACTTAAAACTTTTGGGGTGCCTTTTGATTTTTGTACTTTGCTGGCTTAATTAGACTTTGCCAAGTTTGTTGCAATTGGCAATTGCCAAGCCGTGAGAGATTTTCCAATTAAGTTTTGCTGGCAACTCTGTTGAAAGCCAATTCGGAACTCGAATTCTTTTTAGGAATTTAATGGGTCAGGAGTGCAAAAAAAATGCGATTATGTTGCCTGTGTGGCGTGGGCGTGGTCACACTTTTATTTAATTTGCAAAGCTTTTGTTGGCAGCGGCAACAAAGTGCAAAAACAAAACACCAAAAAAATATCGCATCGCTTGCCAAGCAGAAATTGCATTTCGGATGTTGCAGCAGCCACACTTTGCATGGCTCTGCAGGAATTTGGGTCAAACATAAAACACACAACAGCAAAGTACACACAGATGCAAAGTTTCATGCCGGCATGCGGCACTATGTGGCAACACAGTTGCCGGCAGCTGCCTCCGCCTGCGCTTGAACATGCTCCGAGGACTTGGGTAAAATTGCTCTGCGTTAATCAAATTTATGTGAGAAGCTTCAGCAAACTTGGCTAATTGAAAACTTTTTTCTCTCTCTCGCTTTTGCGCTCTCCACTAATGCCGCCGTCAATCAAATTTGCCCACAAATCAAATTGCAATTAAAATGCCAAGCCAAGTGAAAGAGGTTTTTATTTTGGACAAATTTCCAACCAAGAACCGTCTGGCTTGGGAATGGGCACACTAGCAGCCGGAGGCGAGTAACCACCAAGGCGACATAGTAACACAGAATCAAACTACATTGGCTGCTACTCTCGACTCACAGCAACAACAATTGTAGCCAATTTGAAAGCAAACTATCAAATGTCAGCAACAAAGATCGCCCAAAAAATTGAGTGCAAAAATGAAACTGTTGCTGCTGTCGCTGCGCCTGCGCAGCAGTGACAACAGCAACAACAACATCAGCAGCAGAGACAAAGACCACGATAGACTTTGTAATTGTGGCGTAAACTGGGTCAGGCTGACAGACACAGCGACCAATCCAAATCCAAAGCCAGGCCAAGCGACACACCGACTATATGCGAATCGCTTTGAATTCTGTGCTTGTGGTTTTTATTTTGCCCATTGTTATTGCTGTTGTTGTTGTTGTTTTATTTTTGACAATTGTCTGTTGTGTTTGGTTTTTGTTGGCCACATTAAAGCTTAACCAAAGCAACGTTTTTTCTTCTTTTGTTTAGTATAAATTTTATTATTTGGCCATAGCAAATGGTGGTTTGTGGATGGGAATGAAAAGAAGCATTCTTTGAATTTGATGGCAGGGGGTGACGGACGGTTTTGTATTGTTTAGTCTGTTAAAGTGGGTTTAAAACTATGTATTGTGAAACAGTTTGTTGGTAATTTGTGGTACATTTTCCCATTGTATTAGACAAGTCGGATTAACTTTTGTGACAGTAAACTTTTCCCAGAGGATTAAAGATAATTCAGGGACAAACATTGATTGAATTTGTATGGTATCTCACAGTGAATAATTGCGTATCCTTTAAACGAATTGAACCATTACATATCACGCTTAAGAACCGAAACTATTGAGTTTTATAATTGAAACCGATTAATCGAAGCACAAAACTTACCCGTTGCCTCATACTCAGGTCAAATTTTAATCTCTAGATAAGTCCCAAAAGAATTATCGATATTTTCATCGATAGACCAACAGCTGATTCCACCACTTGCTTCTAAATTGCTGAAACTACATAAATGTTTACGAATAAACGAATATTTTTACCTTCAGGTAATGAAAGTGGAATTCGAAGAGACAGAGCAAAAAGTTGGATTCAGGTTGGCAAAATCCACATGTAATATAGTTTTTTGCTTTGATTAGAGATCGTGTATAAAGACTCGGATTATTAACAGGAATCATGCAGACACAATTCTTTTGTTGGCGCTGAGTTTTTATACAATTGGCAGCTTTGTCAACACTGCGGATGAATTCTGTAGTTAAGGACGAAGATCTCCGACTTGAGCTGCAAACTGATCACCAATTTTCTGCCAAGCTTTGGCGTTCTGATTGCAGTGTGAGTGTGTGTTTGATTTGAATGTAAATTCTGTGTATGATTAACTCTGCATGCGCTTTTACAGTGAGTGCACTCGTAGTCAAGGGAACAGGCACTCTTGCATATCTCTGGTGGTTACCCTCTGGAACTCCAAAAGTAACATTAAGAGTCTTGCAAAGGATTTGGTTTGATCCTTGGTTCGGCTCAAGTTTTACCCAATTTTAATAAAAAACCCGACAATCGACCTCGAGAATGGATCCGACATTTTATAGAAACTTACTAAACTAACGAGAACGTGTTCTGTTTTCGGTCGGAAAAAGTATTACCTGTCGCTCAGTTTGTGGCAGCAAAACGTAAGTTCAAGATAGACGTTTTCGGATCCATTCTCTACACTTTCTCGATAGCGAAAACGGGTCAAAAACGGATCGAAAACTGAATCTTTTCCGCTTGAAACCCGCATCGGAAACCCGGAAAACGGATTTCGAATTTAAGAGAAACTTTCGTAATAACTGATGTCCGTTTGAGTCCCACAACTCTAAGGAGAAGACTTCGATTTTTAGAGAAACTTACTTAATTTTCGTATGAGAAATTGTCGGGTGGGTTAATATGAATATCGTCATATTTGCAAAAGGATTTTGCACTTTGACTTTTGTGATGATGTTGTAGAAGTTGCAAAGGCTTAAATGATAAATTCTCACTTAGTATAATGTTTTGCAATACTTCAGTTAGCATTAGCATTTCTTAGATAACTTTGAACATCGCCATTGTTTGAAAGTGATATCAAAGGCATCTTTTAGCTACTAAACGAATTGTCAATGTGTCATTTAGCTTCTGGATTCTGCGAGTCATAGAATAAACTTCAAGGAGCTAAAAACATAGGCTAGTAGCTGTGCCGGCAAACGTTGTTCTGTCATATAAATGGTTTCTAGTTAGTTACTGATAAAAAACCATATACCGATAAAGTTTTTGGTATCTTTTAGTATTTTACCAACCGTTCACAATCATAAAACACTGAGAGACACAGAGAAACAGCCTGCTGCGTCGTCAACTTTTTACTCAAAAATTAATCAGCTGTTCGGTCTCTAAGTTATTTCGTGACAATGTCCGTCTCCCTCTAACCACCGTGCTTTTCAATGTCTAAATAAATTTGAGTAAAGTTTTATGCAGGCGCCTTCTTTATGTTGTTGAAATGCAAAAATACTAAAATTGCTCTTAAAATAAAGAGAGGGTGTAAAAAATAATAGATTTGTCAACAATAAAAAAAATTTTTTGCAGAGGAACACCCTAATCATGTAGCAGCATGAAAAAAACTTAAAAGCCTATACGTCACCTACCAAATATACAGAAGAAATTTTTTTATACGCATATTATGACCAATCAATGTGGTTGTTAGCCGTCTCCAGGTCAAGGATACAGTGGCGTAGACAGGGTTTTTTTCAACGGGCTTAGAAAACTTTCCTTTGGTCCTTTGGTTTCCTTTGGTTCTTTGGTTCTTCCTTAGTCTTGATTTTTCATGGAAATATATATTCAAGGGAGGGTTTAACACACAAGACCCCCCTGCCTACGCCACTGCAAGGATACATATGGCACAGCAGATTGGTTATTGGTGCTGTTATGTGATTTACTCTGTACGACGTTCAGAAAAATGTAACAGTCACCAAACAACAAAGAGTACATTTGGAAAAACCTTCAAGCACAATTGAATACCTTTCGGCTGGCCTAAAAAGCAGAGCTAAATAGAACTAATAGGATTTCGCGTTCTCAAGTTTTAATTCTTCGCTTAGCCTAAATAAATGGGCTTGTTAGAGTGTCAGCAGAGCCCGGCATTGAACGAGTTAGCTGTGGACAGGTAAAAGTGTTTCAGAGGAACGGAAGCCCAATGTGGCTAGAAAAAGTACTTGCTATGGCATAGACCCTGCTCTCGCGTTGAGACTTCATTCAAAAGTTAATTTGAGGATGCTTGCATGATTTGTCATCTTGATATTTGAGGCCTTTTAGACTTTTTTTTCGGGACCCAATTTTGGTAAAATGATTCAGGTGGCTATAAACGCAGGCGCTAAATGTGGCCAGACCTTCGATAGTCATGGAATCATATCAGATCCAAAACTATATATCGAGGTGTGGCCCGCGCTGCGAAAGCAAGAGAGAAAAGCTAATGGGTTTTGGAAGAGGAGTTTAAGACTTGTGGACGGTTATCTACCCCAAGACAGCACACCAAGGTGCACTTTATATCCTAGACGTGGAAGTTAAAAACTATGCAAAGGCAAGAGCGAATTCATTGTTTTATTTAAAATTAGTCGGCGTTGATTTAAAATGATTTTTTTTAGAGGAGTGACTTTCATGAACCGAACCAAAGCTGGAAACAGGCTTAGGATTAATTGTTTGGGTTACTCATTTAACTCGGCTTGTGTTCGGCTCCGAAGTGAAAAATATGTCGAAATTCACGGTTCAACCTGGTTCAGTTCAAAAAACCGTTT
>JAEIFV010001398.1:0-55114 GCA_018904265.1 Lordiphosa collinella
CCGTTTTGTCTGCAAGTGAAGGAGGAAAATAGAATATCAAAAACGGATCGCCAGACGGAAGCAGATTAGCATAGCACGGGTGAAGGCATCGGCAGCGCCGACGTGTGTACCTTGCCTGTGGGAGAGGGAGTGGGCAATTTGTAAGCTTTAGAGATAAAGGAGAGATGCAGAAACACTAGCCTGTTGTGGGCAAATATTGCCAGAGTTTCTTTGGTAAGATTTTGCTTTGATCTCTGGCTGTCGATATGACTGCTGTGGTCTGTCGTTGCTGGCGCCACATAAGACGGGTGAGTACACACATGGATGCACATTATTTTTAAATATCACTTGCTTAAAATTGCCGGGAACAACAAACATGAAAAGAACGACCCAGCACCGTAGCCCGTTTAAATCAAGCCTATCTTATTGGATATAAAATACCCGGCAATCAGCTCTTTCATAAAGCGACTGTTTACAGGCTGAAGTTTTAAGTAAAAGGGTGAAAAAATTATTATTGTATACAAAAACAAATCCTATCCAGATTTTTTTATGAATAGAGTTAAATAAAAGGAAATGAATTTTTGAGCGCTGAAGCATTAAACATAGATTTATATGGGCATAGGTTTAAATTGTAAAACTTAGAATCAAAAGATCAACAAACATGGAGCAAATCTATATATTAATATGCTAAAAAAATTGCATACGAATGTACGGCCTCCTTTTTAGCATAGTAAAAAAAATCCACCAACCCAAAATTTATACCATATGCTCGTATGAGTTTTTTGACCCCCTCATTGCATCACTTCAACCATGTTATATTCCAAAAGGTTCTCTCGGCACTGGATTTTAGTCACTTTCATATTTATGAAATGCATAAACAACAGCACCAGCAACATCCGCAGTCTGTGATGCCGAGTGACAAATGTTGAACTTTTCATTTCTATTAAGTTATTTAAGCTAAACCAGGCAGACAGATGGAGGGAGGGACAGAGCTTAGGACTTTGCAGACAATAACAAAAAAATAGAGAAAAGTTAACTTTGGGTCGGCCGAAGTTTGTTTACCCTGGCAGCACGTTTTCAAGCTACTACTTTTCGGCTACTCTAAGGACCTTACTTTTCTATGGGTGCTAAACTATTTAGATGTCTGATTTCGACCAAACTAAGTGGAATCATGGAAAATCATACCAAACTAACATATACACTTTTTGGAAGCGATTCCACTTAAATCAAAAATGTTTTTCTTACAAGAACTTCTGCTTCGATCGATCCATCATACTGCAGCTATAAGCTATAGTTGTCTGATTTTTACAACACTTTGTAGAAATGTGTGAAAGCATACCAAATAAGTATAAGTAGTGGAAAAAAAAGTTTTTCTAACTAATAGCCTATTTTCCACAATAGCAAATATGTACATATTTTCACATTTTATCACATATCCAAAAATATGTAACATTTCTTCCATAGAAAAAAATGTACATATTTAATAAAGGGTGATTTTTTAAGAGCTAAAGGAAAGTTTAAAAAAAACACATAAAATTAAAAATATACATGAAATCTTTATTTGAATCGATAGTAAGGTCCATATAATTTAATGTTTGAAGATTATTTCCTGCAAATGTTGACCGTGACTGCGCCTCAAATGGTCCATTTGCTTAGTCCAATTTTGGCATACTCTTTCCAACATTTCGGCCGGTATCTCACGATGTTGTCTTGTAATGCGTCAATTTAAGCGGGCTTGTCTGTATAGATATGAGCTTTAACATAGCCCCACAAAAAATAGTCTAAAGGCGTTAAATCGCACGATCTAGGCGGCCAATTGACCGATCCCGAACGTGAAATAAAATGTTCACCGAACTCGCCTCTCAATAAGTCCATTGTTGCGCGTGCTGTGTGGCATGTGGCACCGTCTTTTTAAAACCACATGTCATGCAAGTCAAGCTTTTGCATTTTGGGCAAAAAAAGTAGGATATCATCTCACGGTAGCGCTCACCATTCACAGTTACGTTACGATTCGCATCATCTTTGAAGAAGTACGGTCCAATGATGCCACCAGCCCATAAACCACACCAAACTGTGACTTTTTCTGGATGCATTGGTAGCTCTTGCAATGCTTTTGGCTGATATTCACTCCAAAATCGACAATTCTGCTTATTTACGTACCCACTGAGCCAAAAATGAGCTTCGTCGCTTAACACAATTTTTCGGTAAAAAAGTGGATCTTCGGCCAACTTTCCAAGAGCCCATTCACCAAAAATTCTACGTTGCGGTAGGTCGTTCGGCTTCAATTCTTGCACCAGCTGTATTTTTGAAAGGCTTCACACCTAAATCCTTTCCGAACAAAGTTGTTGAGCAACAGACCTTGCTGCGAACGGCGACGAATCGATAATTGATCGCAGCCGATACAGCTGCGATATTTTCTTCAGTTCGCACTCTACGTAAGCGTGTTGGTGGTTTAATGTCCAACAATGTAAATTTGGTGCGAAATTTAGTCACAATAGCCCGAATAGCCGCTTCAGTGGGTCGATTAAACTGACCATAAAATGGAAGAAGCGAGCGATGAACTTTCTTAACAGAGCACGCATTTTGACAACAAAATTCAACAGTTTGCAAGCGTTGTTCGTTTGTAAGACGATTCTTGGTTAAATTATAGACCAAACTGAAGATGTTTGACAGTGAAACAAAACACGAAACGTGCGTGAGCTGTTTAAACCAGTGTTGCCATAAAGATAATAGCTAAAAAATCACCCATTATAAGTGTCCATTCGCCACGAGTGATACCAGTGTTGTAAAAGAAAGAACTAGATTATTTAATATTGATGTCACACAAAATAAACCCTGATTGTTCCGATGTCACAAAAAGTCAACCATTATTTAAAATTAATTTAAATTGATATTTCAAGGTAAGCGCGAGATTCATAAAATTATATTTAATACAAGGTGGGTCAAAAGAAGTCGTCCGATGTTGTTTGGCTTTCATTTTTTTTTCCAAATAAAAAACGTATATTCCGTTTTTTGATTATACTTATTTGAACCTTTAGAATTTTATTGGTCATTTCGAGAAGATGATATCGGCCAAATGGGCGCCGTTACAATTGATTGCCATACGGGCCGTTTTATGGCTTTTTCATTACTTTGGCAAGAACTTCGGGCTGCAGATTCTCGTACTCGTGTCGAATGTTGTCCTTGAGGGCTTCCAAGGTCTCGGACTTGGTTACGCAAACACGGGATTTCAAAAAACCCCACAAAAAAGTCTGGAACGGTTAAATCGGGCGAAAATGAGGTGGAAATGAGCCTCATCGCTCATTATGATTTTGGTCGAAAAATCGATTATTCACGATTATTTCGCGTTCTTGGGGAGTATATCGATCCATGGCTTGTTCACTTGTATTCTACATCTGTCTAGTCCACAAATATCAAAACAGATCTGACTTTGGCGGCTATTTGTAAAAATAAGAGCATCTTCCAATAGGGTGACTTCTTTTGACCCACCGTGTATTGGGCAATTTGATTTCAGATGGCTGCAAAACGTAAGTTAGTGTCTTGTGAGGACTAACCTGAATTCATGCTCAAGGATCTGTGGGAGGAGAATTTTGTCGCGAGACACCCATTTATTTGCAAGGATGATTGCCGAATTAATTGAATGGAAAGACGTTCGCAAAAATATTGAACATTTAACGCGCAAATACAAGTAAATACAAGATACGTTGGGATTTTTTATACAGATCTGAAAAAAAAACGCAAGGTGTTTCAAACGGTGCGCTATCAAAATGAGATCCGTAAAGTCAGTGCTGCCATTATCCTCTCTCTCAAACAGTGTGATGAGGTAAAGTGGCTCGTGTGGCTCACTGGCCTCACATGGGAATTCAGTGGCCCTGAAGAAACGCAAACTTGACCAGGCCGAGATGACATCGTTTGTAAAGGATATGGTGAGTGCTACAACAAAGCGGATGGAGGTACTTGACCGCATGAAGAATGCCAATGTAGAATTTAAGTCTAGTGTGTCGAAATTATAAAATAAAATGTTAAGTAAAACAAAGAAGCTAGTATATTGTTTTATTTTATTTATTACTGAGTCTTTAGGATTTTGTTCTTTAATTATATTTGGCAAACACAAATAAAAGGAAAAAAGGAAAAATTATAGCGTGAAGCAATATCAATCTTGGAATTCTTTTGTCTTTTGTCAATTTTATTTGAACAAGAATTTAAGAATTAATTATTAAATAATGTCTCATAATAAATACAACTGCATTTATTGTTTTGAGCTTCATAGAACCACAGAACTTAGTGCAAAGATGTAATGCATGACAACACAAATTTGAATTGACAGCTGCCATTCACATGTTCACGAAACTGTAAAGTATGCACATATCATATGGAAACGCTCAGAAAAAAAAATATGCACATATCGAACTATGTGATCATTGTGGAAATACGCTTTAAGACTACACCCAGAAAATTTTGTGGAAATAGGCTATAAGACTACACCCAGACAAATTTTATCTTGGATTTCAGAAAATCTAGCCATGAAATGGTTTTGCCCTTTGTTTAAGAAAATTTTCCTAAATTGTTGAAATTTTTGACCTGAATTTAAAAAAAACTAACCATTAAAATATAAAGCCCTAAAATTGAGAAAAAGATTAGAAAAAATTAAGAATTAAGATTAAGAAAAAAACGATGCACTTGTCTTAACCGAAAACAAGGAATATATTTTCGAAATTTTTTGGAACGATGCTTACATTAACGAGCTTCGCGAAGTCATTTCGCCACCGACTCGCGCGACACTGTTATAGCGGTGAGCGTTAAGATGACCGTCGTTCGTGTTAGAGTGCCGAGGTCCTGAGTTCGAATCCCAGTAAGGGTAAGAAAAAATTAAATTAAAAAAGATGGAATTTAAAATATTATCACAGCAAAAGTAGGAGGGGGAAGGATGTGGGATGGGGTGTGGAGCAGCGCAGCAACACCCCCACCTTTTTATACCCTGTTCCCATTGAAAATGGGAAAAGGGGGATCATGAAGTTGTGCAAAAGTATGTAACAGGTAGAAGGAAGCATTTGCGACCCTATAAAGTATATATATTCTTGATCAGCATCAACAGCCGAGTCGATTTAGCCCTGTCCGTCTGTCCGTCCGTCTGTCTGTCCGTCTGTCCGTATGAACGCGTCGATCTCAGAGACTATAAGAGATAGAGCCACAAATTTTAGCATGTAGGTAGGTGTATACTCGATTCAAAACGAGTTTGTTTTAGATTTGGAAATTCCTCCCCCTCCCGCCTTAAAGCGCAAAAAACTGTCAGAGCCACAATTTTTAAGATAGACCTTCCAAACCTTACATATATCAAGTAAGGCCCAATATCTATCTATTCTGAAAAGATCACTAAGATCGGATAATAAACACCGAAGTTATATACGAATCAATTTTGCTTGTGGGAGAGAGTGGGGGTCTTGCATTGCCATGCGTTTGTGTGTATGTTGGAGTGTGTGTATGTGTGAGTGGGTGTGTATGTAAAGAAAAAAACACGAAACAGGAACAGTATTTGTAGTCGGGCACTCGACGCAGCTCCTACTTGTTTTCGGTTGCGTCGGACGACGACCGAAAATATGGGTGAGTGTTATTTATTCTATATTCCGTACGCAGGCCCCGACACAGCCCAAGTCCACCTCCCGCCCACCGAACGAGGCCGCCAACGTGCGACACGAAAGCCGGATCGAAAAGTACAAAATAATGTAAGACTCAGAGAAAAAAAAATAGAGAATTTCACACTTGGATCAAGAATTTTCGTACTCAATATTTCGATAAGAGTGAAAATTCTCGATTCAAGAACGAAATTCTTGATCCAAGTATGAATTGTTGATCCCGTTTTTCTTGATCCAGGAGTTGCAATTCTTGATCCAAATCGGGTACAAAAATTCTTGTGTAAAAAAAGAAGAAAGGGGGGGGATTGCCTGGGAATTTTGGGTGGGGGCGGTGAGGGGTTGGAACCAAAAACACCAACCCATCATCCACACCCCACTCCACTAATTGTGAATTATTTTTATTTTATTTTTTACTTACCTTTACTGAGACTCAAACTCGGGACCTCGAAAGACTGCACTCACAGAAACCACAGCTTAAACAACAGCACCACATGTAGGATGCCTTGAGCGTCATCCAAATTTATATTACAAACTGACGGGGATAGCTCTTCACTCGATTGTTTCCCCACTCACCCCTCTCCAAAAAAAAAACGATGCAGTGAGAGCGGTTTCATCGTTATTCTCTCAAATGTGTCTTGCTATCCTTTCTCAGTTTTTATTCCTCACCCTCCTCGCCTAGAAACACCAAGCAGAACGAATTTAGCTTGATTTCAAGCCCAAAATTCTTAAAAATTCAAGAATGAATAAATTTTTTTTTCAAGAGCTTCCGTACTTAAATTATTCGTTCTACATTTCTCTGGGTGTACTTTTCCATGACAGATAAACGATATAGATGTCCGATTTCGACCGAACTTGGTGGAATCATGGAAAAGCAGAGCAAACTAAGAAATAAGAAGTTTGGAGGTGTTTCTTTGAAAACAAAAACTAGTTTTTCGGCCGATCGTTCCAATGACAGCTATATGCTATAGTCATCCGATCCGGCCGGTTCCGACAAATGTGCAGCGCATTTGTACCAGAAGACTTCGTGCAATGTTTGGCGAAGATTGCTTAAAAACTGGCGGAGGAGATTGTATAGAAAGAGACGGACGGACAGAAGGGCAGGGCTAAATCAAGCCAGCTCGTCGTGCTTATCAAGAAAGTATATACTTTATGTGGTCGGAGATGTTTCCTTCAATGCGTTACAAACATCCTGACAATTTAATAATTCCCTCTGGAAGGGTATAAATTTGTTTTTGTTTGGGTAAAAAGAATATAAATGGTAGGCAGACTTTGTGCAAATGACAACTGGTTGCACTTGGAGTACATAAAAAAAACACCAAAAGCTTAGTTTTCTCTTATATAGTTTGTTTATTAACCTAGCGCAATTAGGGTCTAATGAGCAAGACAGAAAAAAGTTCACATTTTGGTCAGGGAGGCAGAGAAAATGTTTCGGAACGAAAAGAAAAAATACAAGCTGATGTTGCTGTTTTGTTTTGCGGCTGGTTTCAGCTGGCAGAAAGTCCACAACAACTTTGGGGCAAGTACTTTACTTGCAAATGCCGATAGGAAGGGCGAAATTCAAACTGAAATGGAGAGGGAATATCGCTGTGAATGAAAATTTTTTGGATGGTAGAAATAAATCGAAAACTGCGTCATCGACGCGTCGCGACGCGTCGTCTTGATCAACAATTCCTATACATAAATTTCTTACGGCTTGGAAAAAATTGTTTTTATGTTCTGAAATTTTAGTGAATAAATTTTTTTATGATTTGGATTGGTTGATCGATATTCATATGTATTAAAAATTGATTATACAAATTATCCATGCTGTTTATCCATCTCATTATGGTCATAACTTTCCACTTAGCTTGCTTGCTTATGTCTGGGCTTGGCGGAAGTGCAAACGCATAACTTTTGTCAACTGCAGCCGAGTGATGTTCATCTAAGATTTGCCGTCAGTCCCTTCCTTTCCCACAAGCCACCAAAAACAACCACAAAATATGCTCAACGCAGTGCAAATTTTGGGTTTAGTTGTTGTCGTTTCTGGGCAACTTAGTCGACTCCAGCATCGAAATCACAAATTAGTATTCATGCCCCGCAGTGTCATTTCCGCGAATACGTGAAAGCAGAGAAAAGTTTATTCCGCCAGAGTGGAGAGATTGATATGCATTTCGCTGGGTGCATCTGTGTGCGTGTGAGACAAGTGCAAAATGTCCCGAACTCAAGTTGTACAAGTACTTAGTTTGAGCGGGAGTCAATCGTTAATTATGAGATTATTTTGCATATTATAGAGTTACCCTTTTGGAGCTCTTTACGAGTTTTAAGGCTAAGATCCATTGTTTACTTGTTTTTGTGAGTGATCCACCTTAGCTAGCTCAATTAAGAGCTGGATGTTATGAATGAATGTTTGTTTCGATTCTTGTTCTGTTTTATACCATTTTAGGATAGCAAAATTTCCAATAACCCGCGCAACATTTAAAGGATGATTTTTTAGCTATTATCTTTTTGGCAACACTGGTTTAAACAGCTCACGCACGTTTCGTGATTTGCTTCACTGTCAAACATCTTCTGTTTGGTCTATAATTTAACCATGAATCGTCTTACAAACGAACAACGCTTGTAAATTATTGAATTTTATTATCAAAATGCGTGCTCTGTTAAGAAAGTTCATTGCGCGCTTCTTCCATTTTATGGTCAGTTTAATCGACCCACTGAAGCGGCTATTCGGGCTATTGTGACTAAATTTCGCACCAAATTTACATTGTTGGACATTAAACCACCAACAAGCTTAAGTAGAGTGCGAACTGAAGAAAATATCACAGCTGTATCGGCCGTTCGCAGCAATTGGGCCTCTGTTACTCAACAACGTGGAAAATTTTGCGGAAGGATTTAGGTGTGAAGCCTTTCAATATACAGCTGGTGCAAGAATTGATGGGCTCTTGGAAGTTAAGATCCACTTTTAGACCGAAAAATTGTGTTCAGCGACGAAGCTCATTTTTGCCTTTTTTTTTTTTTAAAAAACCAGATTTTTTTTTTTTTGTGGTAATAACCCCCACCAACCGCAATCACCAACCAACAAAAGTCACAGTTTGGTGAGGTTTATGGGCTGGTGGCATCATTGGACCGTACTTCTTCAAAGATGAAGCGAATCTTAACGTAACTGTGGTTTGCATGACATGTGGTTTCAACAAGACGGTGCCACATGCCACACAGCACGCGCAACAATGGACTTATTGAGAGGCGAGTTCGGTGAAAATTGTATTCCACGTTCGGGAGCGGTCAGGTCAATTGGCCGCCTAGATCGTGCGATTTAACGCCTTTAGACTAATTTTTGTGGGGCCATGTTAAAGCTCATGTCTATACAGACAAGCCCGCTTCAATTGACACATTGGAAGACAATATTGAAGCATTTATTTGTTAGATACCGGCCAAAATGTTGGAAAGAGTATGCCAAAATTGGACTAAGCGGATGGAGCATTTGAGGCTCGGTCACGGTCAACATTTGCATGAAATAATCTTCAAACATTAAATTATAGGGACCGTACTATCGATTCAAATAAAGATTTCATGCAGTTTTCTGAATTTTATGTGTTTTTTTTTTAAAACATTTTCCCATAGCTCTTAAAAAAATCACCCTTTACAATATACAAATGTAGCTTAGATGCTATTATTACTAACAGATGTAATTGTTGCAACGCATACAATAAACATATGTTGCTTGGATATTATTATTCTTTTACTCTTTTCTGTCTTTTACTGTTCGTTTTTTTTTTTTTTTATTTTGCAAAGTAATTTTGGTCAATGTTTGTAACGCAAAGAAGGAATCTTAAGACGTCCTTATTCACGATGTTAGATTTTCTTGCCACTGTTCTGAGAAGGCGTAAAATTGAAGCACCACTCTGTTAAATGACTTGCACAAAAATTTGAAAATTAACCATCACCGAAACCAAAGACCCTCAACCCTATGACAATTGAGTATCTACTATTACAGAGTCGATGGCCGATACCACAACGAATCCAACTTACGACACAAATGGCTGCACACTCGTTGGGTGTCAAGCCACAAAAAATAAGCCTCGTATTGTGAACGCGGTAGGCAGTTGGAATATTTTGTACTTTATGCCTGCAAATTCCTTTGGCCAAGTGCCAAAGTTGCCGCTTCAGGATCAGGACATCCCCAGCTTCGACGCAGCTTTCATGTTGTACACGTCTCGTCGAGGGCGTGTGAAGAACCACAGCCGGAGGCCAGAACTCGTGTAGGTTGCATGCCGATTTTAGGCTGAACAGCAGGCGGGCACCAAAGAGTTCAACTCGTTTCCCAGACCTAAGCATCGTCCTCCTGGCATTAAAACAAATGCAAATATGCCGCTCAGGATGCCAGCCAAGTCGGCACTTTTGTTTCACGTATTTTTTTACGGGAGTAGCGAGTGGGCGTTGCTGGCCAAATTTCTGTGGAACGCCCAAAAACAGTAGGCAGCATGTGTCGCTTACAAAAAATAGAAATAAAAACGGAATAAAAATTGACAACTTTAAGCGAAACGGGTTAAAGGGGAAATTTTTAATTAGTTGCTGGCAGGCAGGAAAGAGAATCGTAATGCGCTTTCTTATTGAACGAAGGGACAACTGACTTCGTGCGGCAAATTAAAAACACGACAAATTAATTATTTTCAAAATTAATGCAAGCCAGAAAGAAAGTCTGTCAAGCCGGACTATAACATACTCAGTACCTGTGAAGTGCTGCCCATCACCGTAGCGACCGGTGCTGCCCATAATTGTTTGTGTTCCTTATAACTCGACAACTGTTCATCCGATCTTTACCATTCTTTGGCGGATCGATAAATAATCTTGATCTTTTGTCCAGAAGGTTCGAACCTTCTATCTATAAAACTGACGGAGATATGACGTTTTTTCTAAATTGCTGGGGCGGGAGGGGGCGTGGCAAAAATTTAAAATAAACTTGATCTGTCTGCACGTATAACAAGTATTTGACCATACACGTCGAACTTCTATATTTTACCATCTCTGAGATCTGTTTGTTCATACAGACATACGGACATGGCTAGATCTACTCGCCTGGTGATTAAGAATACTTTATGGGGTCGGAAATGCTTCCTTCTGGCTGTTACATACTTTTGCACATACTGAATATACTCTGTGTACCTCTGGTGAAAGGAAGAATATGAGCTACATATATAACTCGTTTAAGACTAAGTTTTTTCTTCAAGTAAAAGTTATGAAAAGATTCCTGTAATAAAATAGGGAATGCTATTGAAATTTGTAGGGGTGTGATTTCCCTGTAATCCCCTAAAATCCCTGTAATTTCCAATGTTAACTGACCGGAACATATTTGGCATCACCGTTAGAACTAGTTCCGAACTTGTTCAGTCTGGCAACTCTGTGCTCGTTGCCACACCAACAGCAGACCAGCTGGTATTTTGCATGATGTCCGACCAATAATCGAAAATCTGCAACCTTGTGGGAAATCAAGTTGACAATCGGCCCAAGTTTCAAATCCAACTTTCGCGTTCTGCATCTTACTTTCTGAAATTGGTAGTCGACGTTTTCAAAACATCAGATCAGCCATTGTGAAGTGTGTGCAAAGTGTGTTTAAGCCTGGGAGGAGGGTCAAGGCTGCATAGAATCCCTATTGAGAAAGCCGGCAACGCGTTTATATGGTCCAGCCAACATGTATCACCTTTACTGGCCAGAATTAAGCCAAGCTCCTCGTGGCTAGTGGCAGATCACTCATCCCCGCATTTACATGCATTTAATTTGCCAGCCCAGCAATTCTTAAAGGCCACAAGCAAGCACTTACATACTCACAAATATCAATGTGTGTGTGAAGAAAATCCCTTCAGTACTCACCATTAGTGAATCACCAAAGATTCACCGATGAATTGGTCAGAGGAATCGATGAATCATAGGTGACCTCCCATACAAATTATGCATGAATTTAACATTGGCATGTCCTAGGCGTTCACGCATGACAGTTTATGGGTGAATCACTCATGAATTCACGAATCGATTCATCGATGATTCACACGCGATACCATTTTCAAGAAGTATTTGTGTAAGAAGTATTTGTCCATAAATAAATAATTTATTTTGGGATAATAATAATAAAAGTCTATATTAGGGCTATTCCACTAACGATCTGTGCAATCCACTTGTTCTTTATTATACATATAAAATATGGTTTTAATGTTCGGTAAAATTTGAAGGGTATGCAAACTTCTTCGTTCGGCGATGGCCTGTGTGTCGCAGCGCGACGGATAATATTTTTTGTGACTGCAAGAGGTAAATTTGCAACAACAAATAGACACAAATTTCTGTTCTGCCGACGTCGACGTCAAAGCAGATGCGGGAACAAGGCATGAATTTGACGATGCATGAATTCTAGAACTGAAAGGATCCCTTCAGTTCGGCTCAGTACTGAATCATAGCTGAATCAGCCCTGAAATGGAAGGGCTGGTACTGAATTCATAGCATCCCTTAAATGAGTTTCAGCCATGAATTTTACACAGACATGTCCTACTACGTCATGACCTTAGCTGATTTTAGGCATGATTTCAGTGCTGAATTCATGGGTAAGTTTCATGGGAAGTACTGAATCATGCCTGAAATCAGGCATAAATTTAGTTATTCCTACTGCTCAGGTCTGACTTCAGCCATGAAAAATTCAGTACTGAAACGCAGAACTGCAGGGATTGCAATCAAGGTATTTAATTGAACTTTTTGGTCATATTGTCCTCGGATTGATTAGTGTGTGTGGTTTTATACATTTAACAGCCCTACATACTACGGATTTTTGGACGAGCATGTTACCGTGTGCACTCGCGTTCCGGTAAGCTGATAACCATCTTCATTGGTAAGGGCTACATACAACGCAAGATACGGCTTCATCTTCCCCGAATGATGTTACTGTCCAACCTGGCCTAGCAAATCCGAATTTCACATACAACCTCTTGTGGCAAGAAGCGAGACTTCAGGATTCGGTCTTTGTGGCCTTCTCTGGCCTAGCCCCTGAGAATCTCTGAGGAGTGCGAGCCCGCATCTCAGCCAGCTCGTTAGTGAAGCACCTTTCTTGAATTCATTTATATCTAATCTAGTTGTAAATAGTTAATAAAGCCTTTAAAAATCAAACTTTAAATTGCGATTGGCATGGTATGTATATCCGGCATATGCCTCAAGTGGATCCTAATTTCTTTTATAGTTCTCACAGTGCAACAACATCAGTCTGCAGGCCCGTCGACGACCTTGGAGCCTGCTGTTTTTGTAAGTACGGCATAGCCGCCTTCTCAACCTACGTAATTCAAGACGATCCCTTAAAGAAAAGTCTTCCATATACATATACCACCCGCCTTTAAGTAAAGTCCGTGTCCAAGACATCTAGTCCACGGATTTATTCCGTTCCTTCCTTAACTTTGTCTACTATCTTTAGTTATGTGACGGGGCAGCTCGCTAGGAGGCAAACACCCACACCCAATTTCCTTGAGCACAGTCGACCCCGTAGGCAGAGTACGCCTCCAGTTTGCTGCACACATACCCGTGTTCGTTACAAAATATTTAGCTCAATGAGAAGATTAAAACCTAAATTTAAGGAACAGAATATGTGAACTGGATCCATCCTATATGTTCAACAATAAGGGCATGCATCAAATTAACTTGCAATGCTAAAGAATAATTTTGTTCTCCAATATTAGGCAGGTAGGAAAAAAATATACAAAAAATGCAGGAAAACTTAAGTGTCTATATTTTTGATGTAAAGAAACCCAAAAAATGAAATCTTCAATAGGTTAATTAAGTATGAAATTGATGATTTCATATTCAAGTGTCCTATTTTTCAAATCTAATAAAGCGGACTGTATTTTAACTTTTGTACTTAGATCTTCAACAAATTATTTTTTAAAGACAATTGAAAATATTGTTGCCTACCTACAAGCGTGATATCATTGAGTGCCTTTTTTTAAGCGGCTAACATCTTAGGGCCGTTTAAGAGTATTTCCACTTAAAACGTGACAAATGTTAAGTGCTTTTCGCTTTCTATAAACACAAACATATCAAAGTCAACCAGAAAAAAATAATCAAAGTACTACGTCCAAAACTAGGCTACAAATATACTGAAATTTGGTGCAATTTATACACAGACGCGGATAGTATTGACAAATGACTTGACTAATTAATTAACAGATGGCAGCTGCAGAGGTCTATGAGCAGGTGGCCTTTCTTTCTCTCCCATGGGATGTGGTGTTGGCATTTAACTTTGAAGCAATCTCAGACATTTTGAAAAGGATGGGGTAGACTCGTTCCATATCTTGCACATTTCGCTTTACTAAGCTGCTTGTAAATAATTCATTAATTTTCGCTTATGATTGTAATCCGCTTGTGGCAACGACCACCGATGACGATGTTGAAAAGGGGTGGGACGTTGGATGGCGGATAGGGGGGAAGACTACCCTTTTGCTATTTGCACAAGAGCACGAAACTTTAGTTAAACACAACGGCAAATGGCAAAGCCCCCGGCTTTGGCTGCTGCTGACTTGGGGCGCTCCATGACCGACTCTTGAGAGCAAACATTTACAATTACAAATTTCGAGTATTGTTTACTATAGCTAACTCTATTTGTATGTATGTGAGAGGGTGTGGGATGAATAACTTTTTGCTTAAAGTCGGAGAGCCGACTAAAAATTATTTAGACCTGCGTAAGGGAAGGGAAGAAGGAATCTCGTGTGCTGCTTTAAAGGTCAAAACTTTTAGACCTGCTTATCACGATAAATAATTCTGTATTTATATCTAGATCACTTTCCCTAGCCGACGGAGAGCTCACTTTCATTTACGTTTGGAATGCACATACACAGAAAACAATTTTTTTTTTTGTAAAATTAACCTTTTCCGTCTTTGAATAAAAACTGTTGAAGTTACCAATTTTTTTTTTTGATTTTAATAATTTAATAGTTAATCAAAGTTACTGTCATTTAAAATCAACTATTTTTATATTTGATTTTAAACTGTAGATACTTTTGATTTTAAAAGAAGAACAATCAACAAAGCAGCTTCAGATTTCGTAGTGATTTAAAAATGCTGACACTTTTGTTTAAACAACAGCTTATATTTAGGATTTTACCAATTTTGTGACATTTGGAATCAACTGTGCGGGTCTTTGATTTCAAAGTGCAGACACCTTTCTTTTTTAACGTAGTAAAATCAACAATGCTGCTTCCGATTTCCCAGCCGAATCAAAAGTGTGACATTGTTAAATTATTTTTCATTTCTTCGGATTTCGAAGTAGAGAATTACAAGTTTTAGCTAGCTTGAGTTAAATATAAGTATCATACTAGGCGTGCACAAACAATCATTCGAAATGGCGCAGCCGGCTAAGGCGTCATTCTAATCGAGTCAAGTCCAAAGGCCCCGAGATCAAACCCCAGCCAGCAGAGGTATGTAAAAAGTGTGAAATTTAATAAATTAGTATAGTTCGTTGTTTTTCAGAAGCGCATAAATGGTAGGTGGTGGGTCTTGGTTTTCCAAATCCGAAAGGCGGGGGAAGTTTGCTTATAAGAGGGGGGCCGCCGCATAGGAGGTTGGTTGTCAAATTTTTGAAACTTGGTGAATTTGATAACAACAACCAGAATAACATGTGGGAAAAGCTTTTAACCGATCCGACCACGATGCGTAATTTAATTTAACTTATTTTATTTGAAATTAGTTCCTTTTTGTTATAGATTATTGTTTGTCTCGGAGCTAGCGTTTTGCATTTAATTTTTTCCAAAATCGTTTAATAAGTCTCGTTTTTTCTTCGATTAAATTGAAGCTATTCGTGGAACATACGTCTTAAGCTGAACTTAATCTTTCCTAAAAGACGGAGAACGGGCCAAATCGGGCCAAAAGTGTTAGTAACAAGTTAAGAAACACACTTCCAAGAACACTTTAAAAAATGTTACATTTTGGCCGAAAATGGGCGAAAGTCCGGAACCGAACCCCCGAGAACCGATTCGGTTCGGATTTTTTGGGGTTCGCGAACCGGACCACGAACCAGTCGCCTTAAATTTTTGGTTCATCGAACCCGAACCGGACCTCCTTTTCGGAAAATGGGGATCGGCTCACCAATTTAAGTAGTTTTTTCAATGAATCATTCAAGACAAAATTGGAAATCTCTGGAGAATTAAGTATAAACGATTGCATTTTTAACTGACCGTGTAAAGTAACAAGATAAATTATGATAACTAGATTGCACAGAACGTTTCATTCGCTCAACGTGAGCCTTCTGATCTTATATCCAAATATATTTGTTAATCTTCACATATAAAGGCAAACCGCTGCTGCGCAATTAAAGATGCCATTTTGTTTTATTTTGCTGCCCACCACTAAGGCAAGTAAGTACTTTGCCGTTAGATATAGTAAACGAGTTTGCTTAAATAAACACAGAAAACAAATGTATGTAGTTATGTGAATTTGGCCCCAATTTTACTACTGTTGGTCGAGATGACAGTTCTTGGTAGATGACTCCTGATAGCTGCCACATATTTAATAGCCCAAATCACTTTCATACCTTCTAGGTATGAACCAGAGAACGGCATGCGGTACTGTTTTTTTCACTTTAAGTCAGCGATGCAAACCGGTTCTGAACCGAACCGTTTTTGAACCGAACCGAACCGCTTTTTCCAGCTGGTGAACTGAACCGCAAACCGAACCGGCTTCCTTTCAGAAATGCTGAAACCAACCGAAAATCAAAAAGAAAAACGGTTCGGTTCGGTTCAGTTCTCTGATGAGTTTTAAACGTGAATCGCTTTCCTCTAACCAATGATTCCTACTTATTAACTTCGTTTTCCTAAGATAATTTTAGTTCGACCCTCTACCAAAGAGACCACTGATAGACCGAATTGATCCTTAGGAGAGATAAAGCCTTTAAGGATGACTTGACACAAATTTTACAACATGTACTCATGTAAGTCTACCGCAATTGCAAGCCGATCTCTTAATATACCCGTCACCAGTGTGCATTTTTTTCTTGAAGGTTGATAATCATTTTATCTTAGCCAGGAGAGTTTTTTCTCATACCATTAATAGGGTGTGTAAGATGCATAGTACGTATTCTCTTCTTGCCGACATTCCAAGAACTTATAGACGAGTCCTACAAATCCGACTTCAAAAGTTTTTGACATTTTTATAAGAATCTTAAAAATACTCAGATACGCCAATTTCCAAAGTGTTCGAAAAGTCTCATTACAACAAAAATTAATATTCTATATTACGAATTTTCAATATAACAAAGCTTATTTTTGTCCTCTTAAGATTCGCTATACAGAAGTTCGACTGTATTTCATAATATGCCTTTATGAACCACTGAACCGAACCGAAACCGCGGTTCAGTTAGCTACAAAAACCATGTAATGAACCGAACCGGCGGTACAGAAACTGTGTGAACCACTGAACCGAACCAGTACTTATTTTCGAGTGGTTTGCATCCCTGCTTTAAGTATACTTATCGAAATTGCGGAATAAGTAAAAAAATACTTACACCGCAAAACACCGCATATACCGCAATGATCGCATTTCAATATCGTACCAGAGCATTTGAATATTGTAAACACCGCATAAGTTCCGCATTGCTTATATATTTAGTTTTCCGAAACGAGTTGTCATTGTGCGTACGTAGCTCAGGAGTTGTCATTGTGTGTACGAACCAATAAACGATACATAAACATTTATTTTGAGTTCAAAACCAGGTAATTATACCCTTTCAGAGGGTATTATAAAGTTGTCCGGATTTTTTTAAACCAAAAAAAAAAAAACACCCAAACCACATAAAGTATATATATTCTTGATCAGCACGACGAGCTGAGTTGACTTAGCCCTCTGTCTGTTTCAATGCTATCTCCTCCGTAAGTTTTAAAGCTATCCTCACCAAACTTTGCACGAAGTCTTGTGGTACAAATACGCTGCACATCAGTCGGAGCCGGCCGTATCGGATGACTATAGCATATAGCTGCCATAGGAACGATCGGTTAAAAAACAAGTCTTAAAGAGAAAAACTTTTTTGTTTTTAACGGAAACGCCTCCAAAGTACGTATTTCTTAGTTTACTTTCCCTTCCCTTGATTTCACTAAGTTTGGTCGAAATTAGATGACTATAGCATATAGCTGCCATAGGAACGATCGGTCGAAAAACTAGTTCTAGTGAGAAAAACTTTTTTGTTTTTAATGAAAACGTCCTTATTATTGGCATACACTTATTTTATATATTTGGACACATTTCTACAAAGTTTTATCAAAATCGGATGACTATGCATATAGCAGCAGTAGGAACGATCGGTCGAAAAACAAGTTCTAGTGAGAAAAACTTTTTTGTTTTTAATGAAAACATCCTTTTTATTGGCATACACTTATTTTATATAATTTGGACACATTTCTACAAAGTTTTATCAAAATCGGATGACTATGCATATAGCAGAAGTTTTAAATGGGATCGCCTCCAAATTTCGCATTTAACAGTGTATCATGCTTTTTCATGATTTCACCAAGTTAAATCGAAATCAGACATCTTTATAGTATAGATCCCATAGAAAAGTAATGTCCAAAAAGTAGTCTTAGAAAACCTTTTTTGTTTTCAATTGAAGCTGCAAGGGTATACAAAACTTCGTCCGAGCCGAAGTTAACTTTCCCCTATTTTTTTTTTTATGCTATTGACTATAAGTGGTCTTTTGCGGTGCAGCGGGTAGTGGGTGTGCCTGGTGCGCAAGAGGTCCGTGGCTGTTCGATCCCGCCTCGGAATATAAAAATAAATTTTTCCTATGAAATCCTTTACACAACCGGTTACCTTCACAAGCAATTGGCGCCAGCTGTGAAGTAATTAGCCATTAAAAAGATTTGATCAAAAATTATTATTATGTTTGGAGTATATGATTTTTAAAAATTATTCTTTTCCATTTTTAGCCACATAAAAAAAAAAATTTAACTGGTTTTGAACTAAAAAAAAAGTGGATATATCGTTTATTGGTTCGTACACAAACCCACTGAGCTACGTACAAACATTGACAACTCGTTTCGGAAAACTAAATATATAAACAATGCGGTACTAATGGGGTATTTACGATATTGAAATGGGGTAGTATGCGGTACTACGACATTGAAATGCGGTAGTAGGCGGTGATTCGATAATATTGATAATAAAATATCAAATTCTTAACATAATCAAAATATGATTTTGAGCCTTCTAAAATGTGATTGCGTTGAATTATGCGTGTGACTATAAATCAGATTAATTCACCTAATAATTCACCTAGTAAGTGCATTTGAGGTGGAACAAAAACCGCGATACACCGGTGCAGTTCTCTGATATTAACAATGTTCACTGAACAAAGATTAACATCCAAATATGTCAAATGATCGTAAGTCATTTGGATCGCGCCATAATTGTAATTAACTGTCAGATTCATAAAGATGACGAGATCCGCGTTTACACGCTGGCGATGAAAGAGGTCCTCGTGCAGCATATGAGCCCAAATCTGACTGCTATCATTCAAGAAGTTCTCCAATCCTTCGACGTTTCTCTAAATTAGAATTATACTATTACCGTCGATAATGGAGCAAACATGGTTCAGGAGAACTTTAAAATGATTTTTTTTAATAAATTTTTTTTTAAATAGTTTAAAAAAAATGGTAAAAATTTTTTTTATAAAAAAAAAATTATTTTCAGACAGCGTCCAATCGGTCAGCTGCGGATTTTGAAACTAAATTGCATTTTCTATTATGCTCTGAGGTGCCGATATAAGTGGGCACAATTTTCTGTGTCCGTTTTGTAGTTTAGTATTATGTGTGTAGATTTGTTTATGATATGTAAAATTTCTAAAATCAACCCTTTATTGTATGGTTGTTCCTGTTGCAGTTTGCTCTCAGATGTGGCTACTCTCTGCACAATGGGCCGCAAGTCGCGTTTTTTTACTGGTGTCTCGTCGTCCGTACCAGAGGTACACAGAGTATATTAAGTTTGCGCAAAAGTGTCCGTCTGTCCGTATGAGCAAACAGATCTCAGAGATGGTAAGAGATAGAGGTAAGAGATTCTAAATAGAAAAAACACGCTTGTGCTGTTTTGCCTCATTGCCAGAAATATGTTTAATCAGCACGTTGCACTTGAAATCATGCATTCACCAAAAGATTATTCAGACAAGGATTAACTTTGCCTCATGGGATCATCTTACAATATTCAAATATTTTCTCCGTTTAATTTTCTCATTAATTTTTCAGCGCCTAATAATGTTCACTAATTGCAATATGTCTAAATATCAATTAGTGTAATTAATTGGTATTCTATTTTATTAGCTCAAAGTTCTTAAAGCTCTTTCGGTTTGCCTGTAAAGGAAAAGGCAAACTTTTGCTTCCAAAAAAACTTTTTTTACACTTTGATTGTAAGAGAAATGCATATTAAGTTTCCCAACAAGTTGCAGTCGAAAGCGGAATGAGATTGAGACTGGCTACCCGCTGGCAAAAGTTTGTTGTTTTGTTATGCAAAGCACGACATGCAGCCTATGAAGAATGGATATTCTTTTTTTTGAGCGCGAACAAAAAGCGAAGCAAGCACACTGATAAATCCATTATGAACGCATGCTTGCACACCACAAGAGCAGAAAGAAATTGCAATAGCCGAAGTATCTTTAAGCGCAGCCGCTATTTACGTTCCTATACCTATCCTTTAAGAACCTTTATCGCATTTCCTCATTTGGGGGCAATTAAAGCGATTACAGCTCATTAAATGATAAAGTAACGCACTGCAAGCGCCTGGCATGATTCGGTTCATTAAAATGATAAACACGCTCGCAAAGCCCTGGCTGGATGTCCTTGCCGCAAGCGGCTGGCAATTGCTTCGTCCAATGCAACAGCAACAACAGCCTTGGCTTGCTTCCAACTGTAAGCAACAATTTTTGAGGAAGCCGCTCCAGAACCTTGTCGTTCTTTGCTCCTAGCGGCTGCTGTGTGGCGGTATTCAAATAGTTATTTACACATGTACGCTCCCAGACTTATTAAATTGTAAACATGCATAAATATTGTTTATTGGACTGCAAACAAAACACAAAAAAAAAACAAAGTTTAAGTGACAGGCAAATTTGCACTGAGAAAAATGCATGCTCAATGCTTACTTAGTCGTTTATCCAGGTTGAAAACTTCCATTTTAAGCTGGCCAGAAGTGTTAAGAGCACACCGTCCTCGAATTTTTTTACTTTTCAACAAGCCTAACCCAAACTATAATATCTTTTAATATCTCTTAGAAGTCGGCTGTCAATATTCAATAAACAGAAACTGTTTCAAATAGAGTCAGTTCTTTTCTAACAACAAGAAAGAAAGTTGGTCAAGCCCGACTATAGTATACTCTGTTTCTGTAAGGTGCTGCCCATCACCGTTGCGACCATTGCCATGTCCCACTGTACAGATTCATTCATATAAATAAAAGCTACTTTACTTATCACTTAGCACGGACACAAGCCAAAGCTTATCGCATAGCAAGGACATAAGCCGAAGCTTCTTTACTTATCACTTAGTAAGGACATGAACCAAATCTTCTACATAGAACTTTACCATATACTAGAAAAGATGCAACATAGATCAAATCACCGTTACTGAAGCCTTTGCTTTCCTTATAACTCGACTATCGTTCATCCGATCTTTACCAAAGAAATGGGCGGATAAATAAAGAATTCAGATTACTAAATATGTCCAGAAGGAGCGAACCTTCTATCTATAATGTGGGGCCGGGAGGGGGCGTGGCCAAAATTGAAAAAATAAACTTGATCTGCCTGCTAGTACAAGAAGTTTATGTCCCATACACGTCAAACCTCTATCTCTTACCATCTCTAAGATCTCTGCGTTCATACGAGCAGACGGACAGAGGGACATGACTAAATCGACTCGGCTGTTGATGGTGATCAATAATATATATACTTTATGGGGTCGGTGATGTTTCCTTATGGCTGTTACATACTTAAAGGGTCACCAACTTAAGAGAAAGTCTTTAAACATACTTATGTATTCGAATAATGAAAATTCAGCTCTTGAATAATCTTATTTTCCACAGTGTATGATCAAAACTCTTCAATTCCGCCAAGAAAAACTCGAAGCGTGCCAAAAACAATTTAATGTTATTTGATGACACTTTGTATAGCAACGTGGAAAATGGCTCGACAACTACGTACCCGCTGCTGATGCCGTGCTCCTTGAAGCTTAGCGAAAGTGTGTCCTGTCAAAGGATATTATTGTAGTTGGCAACAAACAACTAAAATATTTTTTGTTTGCCACAAACAGAGCACAAGAGCAGAACACACCAGGAGGCTTAGCGAGTGCCAAAAAGTTCTTCAGGGCCTGGAATGTGTGAAATGCCCAGAATGGTGAGAAAGCGTTTAGTAACGGAGTCACTAGGCGACAAGTAAGCGCCGCATTAACGTACCAAAAAGTGCGATGGACATTTAAGTGCAACCACAAAACCAGCCACGAAATAACGAAGTCCCAGTAATTCTCACTCTTTGTCACGGATTAGCTCGGGAAAAGGTCCCAAAAATAAACTAGATGGTTAGTGATGAAATATTTTTTGGCCCTATTTATATTAAGAAAATCTTTGATCAAACGTTAAGGGATTGTCCTAGAAAGCTGTTGAAAAGCTATAACAACAAGGCGTCTGCTTTAGAAATAATTTAATTAATCTTTAAAATAAATAAGGTTTTTTATTCGTCTTTGTTTTAAGTTATTGTGTAAGCTTGGGCTTTAGTCATTTGAACATCCTTTTTAGTTTCCACATCAGTTACAAATGGCTAAGAGATATGCACACGTGTGTCTAAATTGTACCAGAAGTACATAATGAAAGAAGTTCTTTTAATAATTCCACAAACCGACTGCCAACAGCCAGAAACCGACTTTAACTAGACTATCTGTTTGGTTTATTTTTAGACAAACTTATTTTTGCTCATATCCATCGAAATGCTCATGGGGATGCCAACTTGTTCGAAGAAACCGATGATTCATTTTCGTTGTGAACGATTGATAAATTGCTAAAAGTTCGAGTCGCATACTCACTCCAAAAAATAAGAAATTTTAGCTGTTCTGTAAGTAACACGAATGCTTTGTTTGGGTTTTTGATTCGTCAACGAGCTTGTTTTGATCGTGTTTGATTTTGATATCGTTTATTGGTGAAATTGGTGGCATGACAAAAGATATTCTTATAAGTTATTGAGCTAGTCGCTACGATAACGATCATATTTTTATACTCTATTCCAGAGGCACTCAGAGTATATTAAGTTTGTGCAAAAAGTATGTAACATCCAGAAGGAAGCATCTCCGATCCTATAAAGTATATATATTCTTGATCAGCATCAACAGCCGAGTCGAAATAGCTACGTCCGTTCGTATGAACAGAGGCTCGTCGTGTATGGGAAAAAAACTTGGAAAAACGTCATATCTCCCACCGTTTTATAAAGGGTGATTTCTTAGCTATTATCTTTTTGGCAACACTGTTTTAAACAGCTCACGCACGTTTCGTGTTTTGTTTCACTGTCAAACATTTTCAGTTTGTCTATAATTTAACCATGAATTGTCTTACAAACGAACAACGCTTGTAAATTATTGAATTTTATTATCAAAATGCGTGCTCGTTAAGAAAGTTCATCGCGCGCTTCTTCCATTTTATGGTCAGCTTATCGACCCACTGAAGCGGCTATTCGGGCTATTGTGACTAAATTTCGCACCAATTTTACATTGTTGGAATTACCACCAACACGCTTACGTAGAGTGCGAACTGAAGAAAATATCGCAGCTGTATCGGCCAGTGTTAATGATGACCATCAATTATCGATTCGTCGCCGTTCGCAGCAATTGGGCCTCTGTAACAGCGTGGACAATTTTGCGGAAGGATTTAGGTGTGAAGCCTTTCAAAATACAGCTGGTGCAAGAATTGAAGCCGAACGACCTACCGCAACGTAGAATTTTTGGTGAATGGGCTCTTGGAAAGTTGGCCGAAGATCAACTTTTTTACCGAAAAATTGTGTTCAGCGACGAAGCTCGTTTTTGGCTCAATGGGTACGTAAATAAGCAGAATTGTCGATTTTGGAGTGAATATCAGCCAGAAGCATTGCAAGAGCTACCAATGCATCCAGAAAAAGTCACAGTTTGGTGCGGTTTATGGACTGGTGGCATCATTGGACCGTACTTCTTCAAAGATGATGCGATTCGTAACGTAACTGTGAATGGTAAGCGCTACCGTGCGATGATATCCAACTTTTTTTGCCCAAAATGCAAGAGCTTAACTTGCATGACATGTGGTTTCAACAAGACGGTGCCACATGCCACACAGCACGCGCAACAATGGACTTATTGAGAGGCGAGTTCGGTGAACATTTTATTTCACGTTCGGGACCGGTCAATTGGCCGCCTAGATCGTGCGATTTAACGCCTTTAGACTATTTTTTGTGGGGCTATGTTAAAGCTCATGTCTGTACAGACAAGCCCGCTTCAATTGACGCATTGGAAGACAACATTGAAGCATTTATTCGTAAGATACCGGCCGAAATGTTGGAAAGAATATGCCAAAATTGGACTAAGCGGATGGACCATTTGAGGCGCAGTCACGGTCAACATTTGCATGAAATAATCTTCAAACATTAAATTATATGGACCGTACTATCGATTCAAATAAAGATTTCATGCATTTTTCTGAATTTTATTGTGTTTTTTTTTTTTCAAAAACTTTCCTATAGCTCTTAAAAAATCACCCTTTAAGAAGAAAAATTTTAGATTAAATGGTAAATCGTATCCTTGGCATTGTTGTCGCAGTTTCCATTGGCGGATGTAATAGACGATAATCGGGTGCCAAGCCCGAAGTAGCGCCCCCTATTTGTCCCAGGGTATGATCGCCGCTCACGTTAGCCAGCAACTTTTGCGGGTGCATCGCTCTGTTACCAGGGGTTACCACGGGGAGATATGAGTCGACTTGAGACCCAGAAAGCCAGGATCGCGCTGGGTTTGCCATGTCAAACCGATCAGCAACTTTACCTCACTACATACGCCCCCATAACCTCAGGAGAGTTCCTGCCTTCCGATTATTTTTTATTATCATTATTTATGAACGGAAAAAACAGACCAAAATCATGAACATTTGGCGGCGGATTTTTTAACGCCATATTTTTCTCTGTGTACCTTCTGCAATGGTATAATAAATGATTATTACTCGTGAGAAGGGAACGACTTATCGCAGATTTTCCCACCCGCTGCGCCAAACGAGAAATTCCAACCCCCCAACCAACCACGCCCCTCAAGAAAACTGTCTCACTTCCATTAGACTTTCCACTAACCAACCCACGATACCACCAGTTACCCTCCAATTTTGCGCGACGACTTTAAATCTCATAATTTATCTCTGTTTATCTTAGAGTCAAAATGGCCGATTGTCGAAGTGAGAGACTGAGTAACATAACGCCACAAAAATCGATTCGATATTTCAAGAATGTTGCGTAGTTCTCCACATAATAGAATTTCGACAAGAATTGAATGTGCCCTTTCCTGTGCGAGAGAGCATAAGCCAGCCTCAGTTCCAACAAGCTGCAACAATAACAACAAGCATCATAGTAACTCTCAAAACAGCAGCAGCAACATTAACAAGAACAAAAGCCGCCTGTAAAACTTAACGTGCAACTTTTTCCACACATACTCACATTACACACTTGTGTGTAAGCCGCATGCTCAGGCATGTGTCTGTGATAATGCAATTGTAATTGTGGTTGTAAATGTGTTTGTGCATGCATTTGTTGCAGAAGCTTGTAGTTGCAGTGGCAAGTTTAAACGATTTGCACATTGCCAACATTTATTTTTCATTCCCGCTATATTCGTTCATGAAAGGGGTAAGACCATTTCGGTTAAATTATAAATTACAGGCAACGCCCTAATTAAAAGTCATAAGTTTTCGTTAAGTAAGTGAACAGAAAACAAAAATCTCCATCAACAAAACGCTTGCGCCGAATAATTATTTCAAATGGCTATTTGTTTGCCTTATGAAGTGTCTGCAGACAATCATGGTTGTGTGCTAGTTGATGTGAGTGTTTGTTTTCATTTTTAGTATTTATTTATCAAGCAATATGCAGCTGTTGCATTTCCCTCACTCATTTCCCACGTACTTTGAATTCTATGCGAAAACTTAATGTGTTTTCCGCTTGCTCCTCTCTCTCTTCCTGCTCCTTTAGCTGCAAAAATTTAGACTGCAGTCATATTATTTTCCAAATAGACTTAAATTGTGATGCAATCCTTAAAGTATGCTACGAGTTCGTGTACCAGTGAGCTAAGTACTTGATAGTCCTTGCGCCTAGTAACAGCAAAGACTCTAGATGACAAGCGAAATACATTTTTTAGTCCAACTTTGGTTGAGTTTAGCACTAAATTTTCTATTTTAATTTTGTTTTAAATTATTTTTTTTACAGAACCAAAATGATATAAGCCGTAAGCGGCAAATTATAAAATGGGAGAAATAATTTTATGCTTACCTGACAAAAGCAATGATTTTATGGAAGCACATTTGTAAGCGCAGCTGTTGCATTCAGCATCAGCAGCTGTTACTGGCGACGAAGGCTTAAAAAGTCGCTTGGCATAAATCCCATTCAGAAGCACAAGAAGCCTGCGTCCACCGCACCCACACCCAAGCACATTTGTATTAAATCGAACGTGTTCTTACCCTGTCCTTTTGCCGCTGCTTGTGCCCCCGTCTAGGCTGAGGGACTACACAACTGTTTTATTTATTGACTGCACGTAGCGTATATCCTAATAATTTTTGTATGTCTCCTCTGAAGCTTGTAAATTCGTGTGACTGTATACCTCTCAGAAATGTGTGTAGAGGCCTGTGGCTGTCTGATCTTTTTTCTTTTTGCTGCGCTCGACTGCACGTCCAAATAGCTACAACAATTTTCTTCGTCAAATGGCGTTGAAGGTAGCGAGTTTAGTTTCCTCTCTCCCTCTCGATGTATGCAATCAACTGAAATTGAAACCTGCAACAAATGGCCATGTTTGTCTTTTTGCAGCACGACCTAGTAGAAAAGCCATCGACTGCCGGTCCCCTTTCAACTAACCAACGAGATGCTGAAGCACATTTGTACATTTTAACGGCTATTGAGCAAATAAACGATTTTTGCATTATACAGGCCTGTTCCGGTTTTCACTTTCACTAAATTTGCTCGAATTCGATTTGGCTACCTGTTCCGGTCTTCACAATTCGATAGATTTACTCGATTTGAATTCACATTGCTTGGAGCCGATGAATTCAAAAGTAAATGCGATTTTGTACATAAAGGCGTCAAATTAATGGCTTAAAGATAATTTTGTACCAATGTTTAGTGTTTTTAGATACTTTTTGCAATTTTACATTCCCTTAAAAATTATTTTAAATAAAAAAAATTAATAATTTTTATGAACAGCTTCGATTTTGCCACGTGCCATCCAAATCGAATTCACATATTTTGTTAAAGCTGTTCTGGTTTTCACTTGTTTATGAAACGCTGGGAAAATGTTAATAAAATGCCCTTAAAAATTGAAACGACATTTTAAACACTTATATTCAACTACTATCAACTATTTTGAGTGATTATTTATTGGATTGTTTTGATTCACCAGTTGATTAAGGTGAAAGTGTAGTCAACGGAAACAATTTGGAAATGAAACACTCGAATTGCAAATCGTTCGAATACCAGAACAGCTAAAACCAAATCGTTCGATTTTGTTTTCATTTGAAATCGAAGAAATATGTGAAAACCGGAACAGGCCTGATCGATTTTTAAGCTGTATTGCTATATTTAGGAAAATTGCATATCGATTCGATGAGAGAGTGAAGAAGAAAGACGTACGTGGGCCGTCCCAGAAATAGCCGACCTAACTACTAAAACACAAAAATTTATGTTTTTTTTTTTTTTTTTTCAACATAAGGTCCTTTTAGGTCGATACACTTTTCCCAGCGATGTTCAATAGCATCGATACCTTTTTTATAATAAGAACTGTGAAGCTCTTCAAAATAGGCATTAACCTCGGACTCCACCTCTTCATTGTTGCCAAATCTTTTTCCTCCGAGCCATTTTTTCAAGTTTGGAAATAAGAAATAATCAGAGGGAGCTAAGTCTGGAGAATAAGGGGCGTGAGGTAGCAATTCAAATTTTAATTCATCAATTTAAGCCATTGCAACGGCAGATTCGTGAACCGGCGCATTGTCATGATGGATCAGCAAACGCGGCACCCATCTTGCGCATAACTTTTTCATGTCCAATTTTTCGGTCAATATGCGATGTACAGCACTTTTTGAAATGCCTACTCACTCAGATAACTCACGAACTTTCAATCGCCGGGCACTCAATACACATTTTTTAATTTTGGCCACCATTTCTGAAGTGGTCACCTCATTTGGACGCCCATTACGATGTTCATCTTCGCAGCTCTAACGACCTCGTTTAAACTCAGCCACCCAATATTTTATTGTTGTAAACGAGGGAGCAGAATAAAACATTATAAACATATGTCTTTTTTTTAACTTGTATATTGGGCAGTCATCGTCAACAGCTTCCTTTTCAGGTTATCTCGGCCTTTCACCGGTTTGGGTGCAACTTAACTGGCTTCACTTTTGTATGTCTGGGTCTGAATGAAAGTTTGTGTGCTCCGGATGGCGGCAATTTAGCTAAAACGGTGTGCACACGCCCACCTGTACTACCCAAATTACTATTTATGTGAGTGCTGGACTAGCATATTCTCCACCTTCTCTCTTTGGTAACTACAAAGGTTAAAAGAGCAATTCACTTCTCCATTTGGATTACGTGATTGAAGAGTAAAAAATAATTGCCCCTTTTAAAAAAACTACAAAAATTAAAACAATTTAACTAAACCATAAAAAGGACAAATATTATGAAAAAAGCTAAGCCGTTGTGCAAAATAAATTCAAACAAATCAGAGCCCAAAGGATGGCCACAAAAAAAAAAATGATTTGAAATGGACTTGGATGGGTGGAAGATAGAGGGGAAGACCGACAGAGGCAATTTTAAGGCCAGACACGCAATTGGCACCCTCGACTTTTTGTAAGTGTGTGTGTAAATGTGGCACAACACAAAAAGTAAAATGGCTAACTATTTTCCATTTGAGTAACCAGGGAGGTAGCGATGACTTAGCCCAGCTTTGCTGGTTGGCAATTCGATTAGAGCCCCAAGTGCTAAGCAGTTAAAGTAGAAAGCGGCTTAAGGACGTCAGTTCTGAAAGTTTAAGCCAGATGAAGTGTGCAAGAATTCCATCGAAAATCTTTAAAAATAAAAAGGGGTTGGCACTTTTGCTTATCTTATTGTTAAGCAAAACTCTGGAAGTTATTGTCCAATTCAGGGGTGCTTGCGCTCTATACGCATGAGGCGCATACTTTGTTTCAACGCGCTTTTCTCAAAACTACGTTTTCAAAGTCCGTAGTCACTCCTTAAAAAAATAATAATAATCAAAAATCGTTGGAGGAAGGATTTGATGATACATTAACTAAATTTCAATGGTTTTTGATTTTCGGATAATTTTCGACCGGGATATAGTGAGCACCGCAAATTTTTTTTTTTCAAAAAAGTTTTTCAAAAAGCTCTGTCACCGGCTGGATTTTCAATATTTCCACATGAAAAATATTGTTAAAAGTATACTTAATAATGTACAAAAGGCTAGAATAAATTTGCTCTATCCAAACTTCAGAAAAAATTCACAAAAAGGTGTTTTTTACGCTAAAACCGCTTTGTACTTAAAATTTCAAGTATGATTCGTTTTTAGGTTTATTTAAATTGACTACGAAACATACTAAAATCTAAAAACAAGAGCAATTATTGTTGAAATGAGAACAAATGTTCTTGAATCAAGAACATTTTGTACTTACAGGAAGTTCAAGAACAAGTTATGCTAAGTTGAGTACAAAATTGACTTATATTGCTAACTCCAAAAAGTGGGCAACGTAAAATGTAAATTATTTTTAAGAGAGTCTGTTCTTAAAATTCCCAACTAATTCAAACTCTTTTGTAAGGCAGTGATGGTTAATTTCAGTCCTTCAATAGTTTTACAAAAGAGGTTTATTTATGGCCCTTAGACATTTCCAGCCTTCTTTGGTTCAATACTGAGAACTCGTTTTAGGAGAACTTGGGAATGTGCTCAAACCAAGAACATTTTATACTTGTTTGAAATTCTCATTTTTTTCTTTCAATAATCTATTTGGGCTGACATTAGAAATTTCTGGAATTTGAGTAAGAATATTTACGAGGGCCTTCCCAGAAATGGCCGACCCAAGGCGTATTTAATAAGGTGGTAGCAACGTCGACTTCGCGTTGCCTTACGAAAAATGAGAGCAATCGAGAGAAAGAGAGCGAGAGCAAAAGAGTAATAAACTCAAAGAAATTTGTACTCGCATGCATGGTATAATTATTAAAACCAAACTGACTAAATAAATGTTACAAAATTAATGAAAAATTTTAACAATATATTTATTTGCTATTTTCTTATAATACAATTTTTAACAACTTTTTATTGCCTACAATTCTTTGTTTTTGTTTTTGAACTTTTATTTTCTTGTTTAAATTTTTTATTCGAAAAAATATCCTAGTTTTAAAAAATAAATTCTTTAATTTTTTGGTCTAGGAATATGTTTGTGGCCTTACTAACTAAAAGAGCAATAACATTGTTTTTGATTGATATTTTACCATCAGTATTTGTTGGCATATTGTTGGAATATCTTTTCTAGTTGCATAATTTTTGTCTTAAATTCAACTGAAAGCTTTTTTAAATATCCTGCCGACACTTGATCTACATAGCTGAAAAAATGGTTTTCCTTATCCTCGTCTAAGAGATTTAATTTTTTTATAATATATCCTGAAATATACTCTAGAGCAGCGATGTCCAAAATTTAAAAAGGCAGCCACGCGTGGTTGGCAAGCCAAATTCTGCCGGCGTCGCAGCGTCACATGTATAGAGAGAGGGAGAATATGTGTATTCTATAAATAGAACGCTCGGCAGCATTTGCTCTTACGACTCATGTGTTCGGCTGTTCGGCCGGTCAGTTGCTTTGCAGCATTCAATAAGGAAAGACCATAAAGCGCATGATTTTTACACTACACTGAAAAAAATGTTTGATCTCAATTGGGAAAATGAGAATATGGATGGTAACGCTCAATGTTTATTGTGCCATTACGTTGCATGTCACTTTACCTTTGATGTTATTAAAAGGCACTACCAACTTTGCCACGGGGGTTATAATAAAATAAAGGGGAGGGAGAGAGACTTAAAAATTTTAGAGATGCAGGCAAGACATTTTGTAATGTTTGTAGCTGACAAGGAAGAATTCATCCAACCTGACAACAATAAAATTGATAAAACTTTGCTAAACTTAGCATCTTATACAGTTGCTTTAGGTCTGGCCAGACAATGTCGCCCATTTAGTGACACAATACAAATATGCTGCGCATCGGTTTAATTTGTTTTATGTTTGAATCGCACGCATTTTATTTTTTCAGTGTAAAGCAGTAAAACGTCACCTTGGCTTCGTGTTTGCTGCTTCGCACACAAGCAAACGCTTTCATTGTGTGAGTTTGGACACCACTGCTCTAGAGAGTCCTCCGTCAGCTCATCAATATCTGCATGTTGTGTTGTTACACAGGACAAGTCGGGGACGTCTTTACTTTCTGCCATCTCAGGTAGCTGGTTTTCTGAAGCTGATACGTCTATATTTAGCCATGGCAGGTCATTTGCTTCAACATTACTTTTTGCACCCAAGAGTTCAGTATTACGAGCTAAATTTAAGGGTGAACCGTATATTATAGTTAGGTATATAGTTTGTTTTAATTATTCACACGTATTCAAACTTACTTTGAGACATATAGAACATAACTATGACGAATAGACAGACATAAACATTAAAACATTAGGACATTTACCAACTACTACATTTGACAAATTCACATTTAAATAAAGTATTATTTCAAATTACCAAGGATATATCTGCGCAACCTATACTTAAACTCAATAGGCGAACGATGGTCATTAAAAAAAATGCTCCAGTTGACCTTGATTTAGTCTGGAAGTCAGTATATATTCCTTTGTGTATCGCGCACACAAAAATAGCTGTATTTGCTGCAGCGATGTGTTGCGAACTACGATGCCTTTTTGAAAGGGCAGACAACTTTTAATGAGCACCCCATGTGACTGTGAAGGAGCCTTTAAATTTGGAACTATTGGCAATTTCACAAATCCAGTCATTTTGTTCAAAATGTTTTGCTGTATTTGTAGCGAGCAGCCATATGGCTGTTTTGCTGGCATACAGCTGTAATTCAGATCTGAATGTTTTGAGTTGAAAATGTCGAACCAGTCATTGACAAGTTTGATGAATTCTGATGTCTCCAAAGCGTTGTCCACCTCCAAGCCCAAAGAATAACAGCGTAAAATAGCATTCGCCGTTGTGTTCGACAAAAGTTGCGTTGCCAACTTTACACGCTGTCTACCTGAACTTTGGACTTGAAGGTGATCATCAGAAATTTTCCATAATATGGATACTTCAGATGAACCGCAGTGTCGAATCGCTTGCTACAAAGATTCTGATTTTAAGTGTTTTCCGTCCCAAATTATTCTGGCATCTAGATAATGATTTCTTATAAGCTTGATAAGATGTGGGACATCTGCAAAAACAAACACCTTCAGCTCTGAATTGGACGGATGCTCGAACCATGTTGTGTCTGAAAAAATGCATTTAAACAATAAGGATTTAACCAACAAAATAAGTAAACGCATTCCTACCTGTGGAAATTCCTAGTTGCTTCCACAACTGCAAGTTTCTAGGGCCCATATCCGACACTGTACACATAATAACCAGCACTGTACAATTTGGCTATTATGTAGCCGTCATTGATTTGTCGAAGTCGTAGTACACTGGCTGTTTCCCCGACTTAAAAATGCCTTGCACCATTGCTACCTGCACGTATTCTTTTGGCGAGTGAACGGCATTTCTCGATGCATCCCACTCAAATGATGAAGCCACTTTCATTTCATCGAACATCAGGGTGCACACTCTGTCTCTTTCATCCATGTCTTGGGCGTTTTCCATAAGATTTATCACAAAATCCAATGGCCCGGGTTTGATTTCAAGGAACTGGCAACGTTTTTGTAATGTGCTTACATGCGGAAGCGGAAAGCCTTTTTTGTACAGGTGCCGATATGCTAGTGGCCCAGCAGCATGAAGGCAAATGGAGCTTGAAATATCATCCTGCGTCCAATAACACCGTCCTCCGGTTCGTAAGTGTTGGAGCTGTGTTGCCGAAAAAAAGCTTACTAACAGAAGCATTTAAATGGTTCGCCTCTTCCAGTTGTTGTTTTAAAAGTGCAACTTCTGTCTCCAGGCTTTCAACCTTTATTTGCAGTCGCAAATTTTCGAGCGCAATACACGCTTCAACAACTTCCTTCTTACAAATCGAATAACGCAATATTTTATTTGATGTACGCGTGACACAAACAAAAGTGTACTTACTCTGTCTGGGAGATAAAATCTTTTTTATTGGTATAAAACTCCAACTCAATATGTTCTGTGTAACAGAAATTTTCAATTTCAATTTGTTTGGGAAGTGCACCTTCGCGCAAACGTCGCCGCTTAGTTGCATTTTCATAAAAATCACCACGCTTAAAATGATTTTCGCATATTCTGCTATGTGGCGTGAATTCCACTCCCGCGGACTCGTTCCATAATTTTCGTTTTAATTCATTGCTTGGCACGTGCACACATTTTACACCAATTTCGCATCTCTTTTTGCACAAAAAACAGTATGGCTGCATTTTGAAAATTCTCGCACAAAATCACAAAGCAGAACGCAAAAAATTCGTCCGTAGTCGTGCGTCGCTCACAACGTTCGAATCGAGACTGAATCGTAAGGCAACAGCAAAGAGATGACAACAGCCCCAAGGGGCCAAAGCCGAGCCCTCTCTCCCTTTTGGCTTGTGCGCTTCTAATTTTAGCACAAGAGAAAGGGACCTACAGTTTAACGCCGAATCCGAACGGCAGTTTTTGAGAGGCTTTTCATGGCTAATTACTGCAGTGCTGGCGCCAACAGCAAGAGGTGTGGCCGGGTGAAAAGTTTTATTCCAAGAAAAAAACTTTTCATTAGATGTTCCGAGGCGGGATCGAACCCACGACCTCTTGCTCAGCAGTCGCGCACACTAACCGCTGAGCCACTCCGGGAAGTACCGACTATTAAAAGCTTAAGTTTAAAGTTTGGTGCCTTTACCTCGCACAGTTTTTTTTGGTCGATTTTAATAGAGAACGCTTGTTATTGATTTGCAAACATGGACAAAATTGGTCATCGTTATGTGATACAAAACTTTCATATAAAAGGTCTAAGTCCAACCAATATTAAAAAGGAGCTGGATTCTACCTTACGTAATTCTGCTTCCTCGTTTACAACAATAAAATATTGGGTGGCTGAGTTTAAGCGAGGTCGTTTGAGCTGCGAAGATGAACATCGTAATGGGCGTCCAAATGAGGTGACCACTTCAGAAATGGTGGCCAAATTAAAAAAATGTGTATTGAGTGACCGGCGATTGAAAGTTCGTGAGTTAGCTGAATGTGTAGGCATTTCAAAAAGTGCTGTACATCGCATGTTGACCGAAAAATTGGACATGAAAAAGTTATGCGCAAGATGGGTGCCGCGTTTGCTGTTCCATCATGACAATGCGCCGGTTCACACCACTGCCGTTGCAATGGCTAAAATTAATGAATTAAAATTTGAATTGCTACCTCACGCCCCTTATTCGCCAGACTTAGCTCCCTCTGATTATTTCTTATTTCCAAACTTTAAAAAATGACTGGGAGGAAAAAGATTTGGCAACAATGAAGAGGTGGAGTCCGGGGATAATGTCTATTTTGAAGAGCTTCACAGTTCTTACTTTAAAAAAGGTATCGAAGGTATTGAAAATCGCTCGGAAATGTGTATCGACCTAAAAGGATCCTATGTTAAAAAAAACAAAAATGATAAATTTTTGTGTTTTTTTGTAGTTAGGTCGGCTATTTCTGGGACCGCCCTCGTATATATCAAGCCCAATATCTATCTATTCTGTGATCAATAAGATCGGACAAAAAACACCGAAGTTATAAAGGAATCAATTTTGCTTGTCGGAGAGGGTGGGTGGGGGGTTTGAGGGGCCTTGCATTGTCAGTTACCGCAATTGCGCGTGCGTGTGCGCGTGTGTCAGAGTGTGTGTATGTTTGAGTGTGTGTATATGTGTATGAAAATACAAGAAGTCAAGGGAACAGGATATTTTGTAGTCGGGGCTCTCGACTACAGCTCCCTTGTTTATATTGTACTTATAAGTTTTTTTTCACTGAGCCTCCTGTGAGTTTATTGCATTCCTGTAATCTTTTGAAAATCCACAGTCACCTCAACGTCAACAGGCCTGCTGGCAGCGATGGAATTTAATGCGTGTGAGTACGGCCTAGCCGAATTTAAGTGTCGTGGGTAGAATCGCAATATCTTCTTCATTCTACAGGTTGGGTGGGTATAGAACAGGGGCCGGCAGCTTGCTATCTGGCGTGCATACGAAAAATCTCAAAGCAGCGCTGCTTCCACACACACGGTATAAACTGTTAAAGCTCCGCTGCGTTACGTGTTCGCGTCGCAGTCGTTGCTACTGGAAAAGAGAGAAATTTTTGCGCTGCTCTCACACACACCAATGCAAAAATGTGAATGTATTTCTTGCCTGCCTCTGGTATAGAAGGAGGCACATAACATCTCAGTTCCTCCAACATTAGATAGGTATTTTTTCTGTTTGTCCATTTTCCAGCTGTTCGGTTTGTTTTCCCACTCTTCTTACCTCATCACTGTCTACGATATTATTATCGTAACGCATTCGTTTAAGCAGCACAAAAGACCCACGCCACTTGCCCTGAGCAAAGTCGAACCCGATAGTAGACAGAGTGTGCAGCCGAAGCGATACGAAGCGTCTTCGTTACACTTTGGCGGATAAATAATCCTCATTACTAAATATGTACAGAAGGAACGAATCTTCTATCTCAAAAACTGTGGGAATGTGGAGTTTCTGGATATCAGCTTATTGGAAAAGTTTCGTCACAATTCTTTCATAACAGGCTGGGCTATGTGAGGAGTTGCACCATCTTGCTGAAACCACACAGACTTGAAAGGAATTCTCTTTCGGCGTAATTCTGGGTAGAAAAACTCTCTCAACATGCTCAAGTAACGGTCTCCAGTAACAGTAGCGGTGTTACCGTTTTCTACGAAGAAGAAGGGCCAGACAATGCATCGTGATGAAACTGCACACCACACTGTGAAACAAAGTGGATGCAATTCCGTCTCATGAAGTAACTGTGGGTTGGAAGCACTCCATATTCGACAATTTTGTTTGTTTATGTTGCCGTTTAAGTTGAAATGGGCCTCGTCAGACATAAAAAGACAGTTCAACAAGTTTTCGTCATCTTCCACCATTTGAAGCATCTTCTGGCAAAATTACAAGCGAATCGGCAAGTCTGCTGCGTTCAGTTTGTTGGCCATTTAAATTTTATATGGGAATAAGTTCAAATCATTGTGCATAATTGACTGCCATGACTGTCTGCTTATACCCATTTGAGCAGATAAGTTCCTTGTCGAAACTTTTAGATTGTTTTGTATGGCTGCAGCTACCGCTGCGATTGTTTCCTCCGTTCGAACCGTAGGGCTTCAATGGTAAGGACCTCTTTTGACTGTCCCATGCTCGGCAGAACTGTTAACAAGCCTCATTATGGTCCATCTGGTCGGAGGATCGCCGCCAAACGTGCGCATATAATCTCTTTGAACCGAAACTACGGACTCCAGGGAGTGATAACGGCGGACAATCCAAATTTTTGTTTCAGTGTCCCAATTATCCCTTTTCCATAAATTTAAAGGTCAATCTACAAAACAAAAAAAAATTAAGTAGATTCATTAATTAGGAAAAAAGGTTTTCAATTTTTTTTGGTAGCAGCTTTCATCAGCAACCCTGATTTAAGGGGTCGGAGATGCTTTCTTCTGCCTGTTACATACTTTTGCACAAACTTAAAACTAACGGTTTTTTTCTGAGTGTACTAACAAACTAAATAACAACTAGGCTTAAAAGTTTGTAAGTCAAAATAAAGTATTGACATTTCCAATTCATAGTCCATATATCACTTTCATTTATCGCACTCATTCCCTCAAGCGCACCCCAATTAATAACGCTCATTCATAACACTCAATCGAACTTTCGGTCCCTTCGCAATGTTCTTCTTTGCCAGAAACTCAGGGCCACTTTTGGTCTATTCCCTAGTGCATTGTGTATAACTAAGTAAAACGCGTTCACTTAAGTCCCTGGCAGACCTAAACAACAGCAAAATCAACTAACCTCTGTTAGTCCCAAGAAGAACATCAAACTCAATTGAATTTGATATACGAGCGTGACGCTCTGCAAAAAAGGACTACTTCTCTCCATCCCTATTTGTCTTTCTACATGTTGTTTTAGCGGCAATCTATGGTCAGAGCATATTAAAATTCAAATACGTTTAAATGTATTAAAAACAGGAGCAGCGAGAAATTAAATGAAATGCATTTTCAGTTTTGCGAATTTTAATCAAAAAATTTTCAAAAGGGGAGGGCAGCCACTAACAAAGATTACTGAAACGCCATGTGACTGTAGACCACACTAGCAGCAGCAGCAATAACAGAAACAACATAAACCATTGGAATGCAAAACTATCCAGCATGTTTGATGCGCAAATCCCTCAGCTGAAATAGATTTACGTCAGTGCCAGCCGACAACAGCAGCAGGCAAACAGCGTTTGCTTTCCAATTTTTTGGGGATCTCTCTGCATTTCACTTGGCTTTGGCAATTTATTTGCAAGTCTTTTTCAACATCAAAACATAGGGGAAAGTTAACTTCGGCTCTACCGAAGTTCTGTATAACCTTGCAGTTTGTTTTTTTAAATAAGATGTCCGATTTCGACCAAATTTGGTGGAATCATGCAATCGTTTTCATTGAAAACAAAAAAGTTTTTCTCACTAAAACTATTTCTTCGACCGATCGTTCCTATACCAGCTATATGCTATAGTCGTATTTGTACAAAAAGACTTCGTGAGGCTAAATCAACTCAGCTCATCATGCTGATCAAGAATATATATACTCTGCAAGGGTATAAATATGTTAGCCTCCTTCACGTCTTTATCTGACTCCTCTTCCTTACTTGCTTTTTTCGTAAAAACCGCCTCGAATTCGTTTAACTGTACGTCTGTTGCAACAGTGCATCATTTGCTAGCTCTCAGTTCTTTTTCACATTTTATAGTCCATATCGAAAAGCATTTTTGGAGTAGGTTAGATAAGGTGGTTGTGTGTGTGGAGGTGTAAACCTTAATGAAGCAATAAGTAAGATTAGACTAAAAATCATTTTTGAGGAGATCAAAAATTCTTAAAATATTTTGAAGTCGTATTTTTAAAACCAGTATAAAAATATAATTTATTGAGTTCAAAGGAATGGTAAATAATAAGGGACGTATGTGAGAGATTGAGAGAAGCTCGGCTTCGCCCTTTGGGGCTGTGTTAAGCCATTTTACACTAGAGTGTCGTTTTTACCTGCATTAAAAAGAATGGTTCTTAGTGAGAAAACCTGAATCTTATTGATGGAAGAATATAGTTAGTTATGTATGATAAATCAAGAATTGGGATTGCGTAAAAGGTACACAGAAAAAAATCCGAGATATTCGGGATTAAAACAATCCCAAACGATGTCAGAACTTGAAAAGTGTATTATAATTTTGCCCAGAAGTTTGGAACGCATAGAAGGAATCTTTTCCGACCTTATCAAGTAAGTCGAATCCGTCCGTTTGTAATAACAAACAGATCTCAGAGATGGCAAGAGATAGAGGTTTGACTTGTATGGAACATATGTTTCTTATACTTGTGGCAGATCAAGTTTATTTTCAATTTTTGCCACACCCTCTTACACACCTGCAAATTGAAAAAAAATTATATTTAAAAATTAAAGAAACAGGGTAATCACGGATATTCTTAAGCCAATCCGAAAAAAAAAATTGATTTGATCTCACTTTTTCAATCCTGAGAAGATTCCTGAACCTTTCCTTTCTTCCTCCATTTTCCATAGGACGGACACCCACCCACCGACACCACTTTTGGTATATATAAAGCTTCTGAAAAAAGCAAAGAAATTTAAAAATTGTTGAATTCTTGTCTGGGACTTGAACTCACACAACCTTGCAGCTTTGCACTGAACACGAATGGCACGGCATCTTACCGCATTGCACCATATCACATGATAGTTGTCCAATGTCTTAAATGCTATTTATATTTTTCTGCTGTCGTTTCTAATTTGTGAACATTGTGATCTCGAAAGGGATTAAAGTAAGCACATATGGAATGCAACAATTGAATTGAGTAGAGTATCCCGTAAATCGAGATTGAAATTTTAAGCTTCTGCCGGTATTACTCCAAGAAATAAAAGATTGAATTTATCTCGTCGTTTTTTTTCTGTGCAGATTTCGACGTTGCGTTTCCACGCGCATACAGCTAATGCCATACTAATTAATCACAGGGGCAGGAGCAATGGAAGGAAGGCTTGGCCAGGCTAATTAGCAAAGCATACACAAAACACTTGCTTTTTGCAAGGCGCCAGGACGACCAATTGACCATGTGGCTTGAGGGAAATGGTAAGGCTGTAAGCACTTAAGTCAGATGAATGAGGTGACAAACATGCCGGACTGTCCAGCTCAGAGGCGTCGACTGCCCGACGAAATTTACAAATCAGCGGTCATTATTTATGGCTATCCTACGCAGAACAACGAGAACGACGACGACAATGTTTAATTCAGTTTGGTTCAACCCCAAAATGAAAGAAAAGAAATTTTAAACTGCAGGAGATAAACTGATTGGAACCGATATAAGGTTTATAGCGAATCCCTTATTTGGCTTTTCTCAAAATCGTGTTAAGCTCAAGACAACAAAGTTTGTATTGTGTAAGAGTTCACTACACTAGCACTGATGTGGTCTGGCAAGACCTACCGAATGATCTGTAAGCATGTCCGGACAATTTAGCTTCTGAAAAATATGAAAGATCGAGATTCACTAGATGATAAGAATTACACGGCTGCTTAACTTTTGACTCCTTAAATCTTCAAAGCAAATGAAACAAAATAATTAAAAACATAAAAGAAAGTCGGTCAAGCCCGACTATAATATACTCTGTACCTGTGAAGTGCTGCCCATCACCGTTGCGAAGCAATATAACTCGTCTATCGTTCATCCGTTCTGTACCATCGAATCTGGCGGATCGATAAATAATCTTGATTGCTAAATATGTCCAGAAGGTACGAACCTTTTATCTATAAAACTGTGAGAGATATAACGTTTTTTCGAGATTGCAGGGGTGTGGCAAATATTGAAAACAAACTTTATCTGCCTGCAAGTAAAAGAAGTTTTTGTCCCCGACATGTCGAACTTCTATCTCTTACCATCTCTGAGATCTGTTTGTTCATAAGGACAGACGGACATGGCTAAATCCACTCTGCAGTTGAAGCTGATCAAGAATATATATGGTTTATGGGTTTGGAGACTCTTCCTTCTGGCTGTTTTATACTTTTGCACAACTTCATTATCCCCTTTTACCCATTTTTAATGGGAACAGGGTAAAAAAAGGTGATGCCAAAGTACCTCTGGTACAGCGTATAATGAGTTGTTACGTTTTGATGTACGAGAAAACATGATTAAGTGTGAGCTTGTACAGGGCTCTTGTTTCCACCCCTTTGAGTATAAAAATTATTTATACTTAAAGCCACAAATCTTTGATTTATCAAACCTCAGCACAAATAACTTAAATATTCAATATGGGCCATATTATCCTCACTCAAGCATTCTTCTTCAAGCTTTCCTCGCCGTTAAAAAACACCTACACATTGCAGACTTTACTAATAATCTCATAAAGCAGCAGTAGCAAATGCACTTGGAAATGCCACATTGACAAATATCCAAAAAGGCATTCAGCATTGGTCCGGCCAAGTAGATTGACTGCATTTTGTGTTAAATCAGCAACAATTGTTGGGAAGCAGCAACAGAAGCGACTTTTCGGTTTGAGTTTGCTTGGCTTTTTGGGCAGCCGCCAGGCAAGAAAAAAAATTAAAATTTACAAAGCAAGCAAATCGGGGCAGATGCTGCTGCTGTGAGTCAGTCAGGCGTTTTGCTATTTAGAATTCGCCTTCATCTTGTGCCAAAGCGGAAAGCCTGGATGCCATTAAGCTGCCAATCGGCCTTTTGTCAGCCTGGAAAAAAACAGAGAAGAATTTTGCTAGTGCCAAGATGTTAACATACCCTTGAATTGGGGTAAGTGATTTATTTTGCATTCCATAAGTGTGTGTGTATTTCAGAAAAACTATTTCTTTTACCATAAGGAAAGTGCATAATTGTAGACATATTACACAGCGCAACTGCATTCGGCTTATCAGCACAGTTTTATATGGCAAACTGCGGTCATTACGGCTATATTATCTGCGTTGATAAGTATGGGGGCATTGGCCGTGGATACGCGCAATTATGCTTTTGTTACCTAAACCATGTTATTACACCAAGCAAATGGAAGGTGGAACACTGAACTGGATTGTGCAACAAAAATGTGCAACAATGATATGGTGAGGCAATTTGCCTTTGTTCCTTATTGTGACTCACGCGAGTGCTTCATACTCGACAGCGCTAAAAAGCCTTACGGGTTGAAGTATCCCCGATTTCCCGAGTTCGACTCCCAGACAAGTTAAAGTTAAAAAATAGTACATTTTAATTTGTATGTGATTTTCAAAAAGAAGACTTTAGTGAACTAACAGAAATATAATATCCATGTTGGACCATATGTAAGGACCAATAGGTGTCTTCTTCCTCTTCTCTGTTTACTTCCCTTCACTAATGCTAGCTTTCTACTGCGTCACAGAGTGTCACATTTCAATGTTACAATGTCACAGCTTCATACGAATTTCACACAGTCATTTCACTCAACACAACCAATTCAACAATCCGTCAATTTGACACATACAAATTTAACACAAGACAAAGTCATCACAACAATTTCAACAAACGTCTATACAACACAAAGTCATTTCACTAAAAAAACCAATTCAACACTACGGCAATTTAGCACATTAAAAATTACCACAGAACAATTTAAACACTCTCTTCTTTATTTTTCAAAGCCATTTCACCTAACACCCCAATACAACAATATTTCAAAAAAACGAAATTTCAGCTTATTTTTATTGCCTGCATCATAATACTATGGTACACAGAGGTACACAGAGTATATTAAGTTTGTGCAAAAGTATGTAAAAGACAGAGGGAAGCATTTCCGACCCAATAAAGCTGCGATGTTCCTCCATAGCCCCCAGGGGCCGAGCGCAATCAACTATTTACACGCACACGAGACGAGCGCATGCCGAAGTCGGGCATTTGAGCGTAAGCAGCGCTCACTTTGCTTACAATCGATGCCCAGACGTCGAGCAGGGCAGTTCAAAGGTGGGCTGTGTCACTTTAATATCGCACACCAATAAACTTTCTCTTTTTGGCCTCGCTCTTCTTGAACATCGCTGCTATAAAGTATACATATTCTTGATCAGCATCAAATGGCGAGTCGATCCTGCCATGTCCGTCTGTCCGTATGAACAAACAAATCTCAGAGATGGTAAAAGATAGAGGTTCGACGAGAATGGGACAAAAACATCTTATACTTGCAGGCAGATTTAGAAAAAACTTCATATCTCCGTCAGTTTTATAGATAGAAGGTTCGAACCCTCTGAACATATTTTGATATCAAGATAATTGATAGATCCGCCAAGGAAAGGGTAAAGATCGGGTGTAAGCTTGTCGAGTTATAAGGAAAACAAGCAATAATGGGCGGCACTGGTCGCAACGGCGATGGGCAGCTCTTCACAGGTACAGAGTATGTTATAGTCCGGCTGGACTGACTTTCTTTCTTATTAATACTTGTATTGCCGTTTCGAAAAAAATTTATAAAATTATAAAGTTCGGTGGTTCGTACCTTCAAGACAGATTCAGTTATAAGCTTTATTTATCGATTCACCGAAGGTTTCATAAAGATAGAATGACAATTATCAAGTTATGAACAAAAAATGATAGCTGCAGCAGAGCTGCTTTCTGCTTCTGGTGCGGTACTTACAAATCTACATTTACTTTCTATCCAACATGTTGAATTGTGTAGAAAGTCACAAGTGATTAAATTTTGTTATGTTTAGTTTGCTCGTGATAAAATAATTTTTTAGTAAATTGTAGTGTTAAAATTGTAAATGTAAAATGGTTTGTCACAGCCCCTCTCAATCTCTTGGCTTGTGCGCTTCTAATTTTTGCACAAGGGAAAGGGACCTACAGTTTAACGCCGAGTCCGAACGGCAGTTTAAGAAGCTTTTACATGGCTAATTACTGCAAAGCTGGCGCCAACAGCAGAGAGGGGTGACCGGGTGTAAAGTTTATTCAAGAAAAAACTTTTCATAAGATGTTCCGAGGCGGAATCGAACCAACAACCTCTTGCACAGTGGTCGCGCACACTAGCCGCTGAGCCACCCGGCCACTTAAAATTGTAATGTTCAATTGGTTGAATTGAAATTGTGTTGAATTCCCAGTCAGAATTAACTGCATGCCAGAGCACATCCCTTATACAACTTTTGCCATTTAGAAGTAGTTGCAAAAACCTGCAATCCTTCTTTCGCTTTTGTATAGGGGTGAAACGCAGCAGGAGCTTTTCTTTTAGAAGCGACGTTTGCTTGGGTTGTTGTTGTTTCAACTTCGAAAAAACGCTCGGCTGTCTCTGCCCCCGTGCTGCACGCGTGCCTTTAGAAGGGGCGTTTTCATGCTGTGCTGATTTTAGGCCTTCCAACATACGGCAAAAATAACATGTTTGGAAAAAACGAACGATCGTCAATCGTTAGGGCCTCATTTCGTAAATTGGTTTTCAAAAGCACGGATCCTGCATGAGTGCCATTAGAAGGGACGTTTGCAAGTTGTGCAGACTTCTGCGCTTCTAAACTACTGCAAAAAAGGAACGTGCTTCAGTGTTCATACAGGTTATATGACTTCTCTCATACTGCAAAAGTTGGTAGTGCATTCTTCCCAGTAAAAAAAAGTGTGCAAGAAGGCATTCTTTTGGGAACCAAGTTCCGACAAATCCGACTGGGTTGTCATGTGTTATAGTTGTGTTGTGTAGAATTTGTTTGTGTTTAAATTGTATTATGTTAAAATGACGTGTGTTTAATTGACGTGTTGAAATTGATTTGCGCTAAATAGACCGGAACCGTCGCAGAGTACTAAATCAATATTTAATAAACCAAAAGACAGGAAAATGTTTCGCTGCCAGGAAATCTTATGCAGAGTTGAGCAGTTAAAAATGAAATTTTACAAAAAAATTAAATAAATTAATGGTATGATGAGATCAAATCTTGGCTAAAAAAGCAGTACAAGGTAACGAGACGAGAGCGACAGAGAAAAACTTCAGCACAAACATGTAATAAGCGTGAGCAAAAGTTTGACAGTTAAGTTTATGGCGTAGGCAGCTTAATGGCAGCTAAGGTCACACCAGACAGTCACTCACGATAAATAGAGGCAAGGGAAATCAAGCGTTTAAAAAGTGTCTGTGGCAACAAGAAAAAATTGCAAAAAATTCGACCGGCAGATAGACAAGTGGAAGTGAAAAAGTGCAACAGCAATGGGCAAGAGAAAATAGTGCAAATAAAATAGGAAAACCAAGGCAATTTTTCAGCTTAATTAAGTAACCGCAAAGTTTGTTTTATGTGCGGTAAGTTACAAGCCAAAGCAAAAGTCAGAGAAAGAAGGCATTTGCTCTAGGGTGCCAGGAACTTATGGAAGGGCACACTAAAACGGATAAGTTTTAAATTATAGCACATATACCATTAAACAGCTCAAACCAAACTATTAAGCATACGCCAAGTGGACCAGTGAGGGGCAGAAATTAAATTAAGTGTACCTTTGAGATGCGTATAGAAGTAAGCATTATCACTTTGATATTTCTACAAGACAGTTTCACACTTTTAAGGAAAATCATATGTTATCATATGTTTGCATTAGCTGCCAATTTCGATTAGTAGTTTGTTTTTGGCAACTGAAAACGTTAGTCACGTTTTTGTGTGCGCTTCGATTTTTGACTAATTTTTGCTAAACTTTGAGCAAAAGCAACGTAGCATTAGTATCGCTCAGGAGTTGTTCAATGACGTTAAAGACGATCCGGGATTGCTCAAACGGGTCATAACTGGTGACGAAACGTGGGTATATAGTTACAACATCGAAACCAAGACCCAATCATTCCAATGGAAGCGGCCAGATGAGCCAAAACCGAAAAAAGCACGCCCAGTTCGATCAAATGTGAAGGTTTTGCTCACTGTTTTCTTTGATTACAATGCTGTGGTGCATCATGAGTTTCAGAGTTAATAAGGAATACTACAATGAAGATATGCAACGATTGCGTGAAGCAATACGGCTCAAACGATCGGAATTGTGAAAAACAAATCGTGAATTCTGCATCACGATAATGCACCAGCTCACACATCAATGCTTGTTCGTGGTTTCTTAGGCCAACTACATTACCACCGTTTTCAACAGATTTGGCTCCCTACACAACATCTGCTTTAAACCCCCATATTTCTTTACCTAATTCCCACATCATCAACAATTGACAAAGCATTGGGCGCATACCAACAACGCAGATGGACGAAAAAGGTGCAAAACTTAAACCCAAGGCACGAAAATGTCAAAAATTTATGCACAACGGCCTACACCAAATATTAAATATGCATAACGGCCTAAGCCAAAAGTATGCTTATTTTCCACCTTACCTTCACACCCCTTCAATTTTGTCTTCTACCTTAAGACGAAAACTAAAGCCCGATAGCAAAACAGTCAGCCCTGTTCCGAGTTCCAAATCGTTTTCCGTTTAAACGTTGCTTTTTCCAATGTAAAGTTCACAATATTATATGAAAAGTAAGCAGAATGTCTGTGGCTACTAAATCAGGGCTTTTCTTTTTGACGAATTGAATCCACTTGGCATTGAGCAATCGGTTTTAGCTGCTTAAGCAATTCCGATTTTCGTCAAACCTGATCTAGTAACCCTTGAAATGTTTGTCACCTTTCATAAAACATTGTTAAGTTTAAACTCTAAATGTAAACGTTTATACGAAAACCGACTCGGAATTCGGAACTCGGAATGAAAGAGCAGAAATTCTGGCACAAGGCCAAGACGAAGTAAACACATACGAGCGAGTATCGAAGGCAGGCGCATAAAATATTCCAAAATCAAGAGAAAGTGCAAAGAGGCAGCAACCCAACGAATACAACAAAAACCAAAGGAATTTCTAAGTATTTTGTATTGTTTTCAATTATTTCTTGGCAGTCAAGCATAAATATGATATTGATGAAAATGCACACGGCATGTCACACTAGCACACTGCGAAAAAACGGAGTCCGATTGCTTATTTCATAATTTATAATAAGTAGACAGCGGATCTTATGCAACTTTTTAAATAAAGACAATTTGAAGTGAAATTCGGGACCTATACTAATTAAATATCCCACTTTCCATTAAAAACTGCATATCCAAAATAAGTTTTTTTTTTGCATATTTTGCAAAATCGCAATTCCGAATCGTTTTCATTTTGTTGTTCCCGTTTCCGAGTGAAATAGAAATCGATTGTCTTCTCAAATGAAAGTTCGAATCGTTATCGAATTTTAATTCAGGCAGCCTTGATCAGTACTGCGCTTGCGCTGATTCGGAATTGCGAACAGCTCGGTTTCATTTCGATCGTTTTCATTCAAATTGAAGGCTCCATATGTCTATAGATAGTTCAAAATCTTCACAATATTTGACATGTTAAAATAAAAATACTTGCAAGATGCAAAGAATCACAGTTGCCAAGAAAATTGGCATTTACTTTTCATTCCACTGACTCTTAGGCAAAACTTTTGAAACCGAATAACTTGATCGTTTTTCGAAAACGGGAACAGCTATTGATTCCGATTCCGCATGATCTGATCGAAATCGAAAACGGGAACAGGCCTGAATAGCTTTAAAATGAATTCGAGTATAAAATTTTTGACTCAAATAAATTTTCTTTTAATTTAAAAGTTGTAATACTGCATTTTCCACCACAAACTAATTCTGTGCAAGTAATTTTAACCTTAAGAGATCACAAAAATTTTGATTTCCGACAATATATTTAAAATCAGGGGATCAATGAGCATTCCAAGGAAGAGACGGGCGGGGGTTTTTGAACAAATTCCCTCAAACTCATACTCCTTCGCCCACAACTGTAGATTTTCGACCTCGGTACCAGTCCTGAACCTCGCAAAGCCGTTCTTTATTAAGTAAATGATAAACGCATGCATTACTCAAACCTGTAAAATACCAATGTACCATTCACTCAGCCTGCCCCCATAACAAAGATTCCAAACACCACTTTTCAATTTGAAATTTTTTTTATTGAAAAATGTCCTTGTTGTAATTGTTGAAACAGTAAATAATTAGGTATTTTCTATGTTATCCATAGAAAAACGTTGGCCTTTTTTTCAGTAAAAATAAGCTTGTAGGCCGAAAAGCTTCTTTCAACAACGCCTGAAGTTAGCGGTGCATATTTGAACTTAAATACGTACGCCATGTTTACCTGTCCCGTGTCGTTTATTTCTGTCTCAGGATCTAAAAATATTTCATTAAGGTTATGAAATGAAGTATAATCTGGTCTCCGATCCAATACATCCTTAATTTTTTTTCGCAGTTTAAAACCAAATTCCCCTTTCACACCATTTAGAATTTCTTTTACTTCAGCCAATAGCATGAACGTGCCTGTAACTTCCATATTCCTCTGTTCTATGGAGGTAATTATTTCCGGAATTCTCATAAAATGATGTTTTATATTCCTTCCTGAGCATTTCTTGAGCGGTTTGTACAGACAGCGCATCATCCGGGTTAAATGATTCAATGATTTAATGGGAAGAATATGTTTTTAAAGAATGCATCATTTAAATATATATTTTTCACTAATATTTTTAATACCGTCAAAATTGGTGGTAATAAAAATAACAGCATTAAGCCATGTTCCCCAGCGTGTAATAACGGGCTCTGGTGGTAATTAAATTTTTAATTTTTCCCTGTATAGCTGAATGCGAATAGGCGTATTAAAATCACCTTTTTTACAGCTGATATAAATGAGTTGACCAGTGGATATGCATTCCGTATGGTTCCCGCCAAACGATTTATTCCTTGCGCCAAGCAAGTCACATGTAATTGTTTTGGACAAAACACCTTTAAGTTCTGTGCAGCCTTCAGCATAAATGCAGCCGCATCAGTTATTAAGAGTAGTGGTTTGTTCTCATATCCTCTAGGCCAAAGTTCCATGATAGATGTGTTGACAAAGCGTGCTATTGCTTGATAATTGACCTTATCCAATGCCTTGTAAAATGTCTTGACACAGCCCCGAAGGGCCAAAGCCGAGCTTCTCTTAATCTCTTGGCTCGTGCGTTTCTAATTTTCGCACACGAGAAAGGGAACTACAGTTTTACGCCGAATCCGAACGGCAGTCTGAAAGGCTTTTCATGGCTAATTACTACGAAGCTGGCGCAAACAGCACAGAGGGGTGAACGGGTGTAAACTTTATTCAAAGAAAAAACTTTTCATTAGATGACTTCTTGCACAGCTGTCCACCCGGCCACACAATACCTTAGTTGACACTAAAAAGGATTTTGCACGTCCATTTGGATTAGATTTGCCACAAATCTGCCCGATTTGTCTGTGGTCTCGTTTAAGCACTAAGCGCTTTCACAAATACTCATAAGGTTATTTTGCATATTTCGCGGGCAAGCCTTTCCCAAAGTTTTAAGGCAATCGGATGAACGGTATAATTTTGCAAATTTCGCGGTTTCTGGACCATTTCACTGACATGAGACATAGCCTATGACACTTTCCTGATCGACATGAACATACTGTGAAAAATTCGTGAAGATCGGTTCATCGGTGTAAACGCCCATAAGGGACAAACATACTATCAGTTTTAAATAGATGTATAGATTTTACTGTAAATTACCTTTTTTTTGACAGTGTTTGAAATTTAACAATTTATGTGTATATCTAACATTTTTTACGCCTTCCAACACCTCTGAAAGGTCCAAACCAATTGTACGATTCAGCCACTTGCGGTAATGTGCACGATCCACCAGAAAACGGAGAGGAATTGGATGGAAAGAAATTACATTTATATTTTTAAATTATAAACTGTATTTCACTGAAACTGATGCAGGATGGCACCACCGACGTGGTGGTCGAGGCCGTTTTACTGGCAGAGGAGGGCACAGCAGCACCGTGGACGAGTTGCAAGACGTCGGGACTGAGACTTGTACCTCGGCCGAGAAACATCCTTACACCATTTTCCACAAATTTATAGATCAATCTACAAAATAAAAATTTAATTAAACAGATTCATTGTGACTATCGAGCAATTCACAACAAAAAAACCCGAAGCTATTTATTTTTCATTTCAATAAATTTCTTTGCAAAAATATGATCAGAAGAGCTCGTCATCCACCAGATTGCGCTATAATAAGACCCAAAACATAAAAGGTCATTGGGTTGTAATTGAGCACAGCTATAGTTAGTATCAGCCAGACGAATTTAAAGTCGCCAAAATCAACAATAATAAAAAATCAATAATAATAAAAAATAAGAAAGAGTAAATTTGTGCCTTAGGCCAGCAAACAGCCCTCAATCCATAACCAAAGTGTGAGAGCCAGTTGGGAATTTTAAAGACAGATTCGTGTTAAAATAATATGTATTTTCTGCTGCTTACTTTTAGGAGAGTGTATCGCTTTAAATTTTTGTACTTGATTAAAAAAGGCGTTTGCTAGAACCAAAGATTTAAATATATTATTGATGACGCATTTGAAACAAAAAATTTTTGTTTGCTGATGTAAGCTATCATTTTTAGTTCCTGGCTCTTTTTTATAGGTTCCATATATTGAAGATTAGCTACGTGGTGTTTGTAGTAGACATTGGCTGAGTGGTTACGCTTGTCGCTTTTAATTTTTGATTTGCTGGTTCAAATCCGGTAGGTCCTTTTTTTCTTCACTTTAATTTGGTTTGGTTCTTATTGTTGCTTATTTTTTTTTTGATTAATTGATTTTTTTTTAATTTTTGTTGTTTTATTATCGGTTATTAAAGGCCCTCATCTGGTCTAGAGGACTAAGTTTTACATGTTGTTAAGAAATTGTGGAAAAAATCGGGAAAAAATCACTGAAAACCAAACAAAATTAAAAATGTGTGAGTGCGAAGGCTGTTTTAAAAGTTCGCGGCATCCAAAGAAAGATTTTCTAAAAAATGTGTGATGCTGGTTCAAAGCTTACCGGAAAACCAAACGGGAAACTGGTTATGTGTTGGTTTAAATTGTAGGACGTTTCGTTGGATCTGTGTTGTTTCATTAGGGTTATTTTAGGCCGTATTCTGATTGCCCTCTTTTATTGAAATCGTCCAGCTAAAAACATATTTTAGATCAAACACATTTTCATATTTAAACAACATTTTTTGGCTCAGCTGTGTTTGTTTCAAAATATAAACTAAACCAATCAATAAAAATGCCAAAAAAATGTAATAAAAATTTAGGGGAAAGTTAACTTCGGCTCGGCCGAAGTTTTGTATACCCTTGCAGCTTCCTTTGAAATCAAAAAAGTTTTTTAACTAAGACTATTTTTTGGACATTACTTTTCTTTGGGATCTATACTATATAGATGTCTGAATTCGACCAAACTTGGTGAAATCATGGAAAAGCATAATACACTGTTAATTACGAAATTTGGAGTCAATCCCATTTAAAACTAAAAAGTTTTTCTCACTAGAACTTCTTTTTCGACCGATCATTCATACTGCAGCTATATGCTATAGTCATCCGATTTTGATAAAACTTTGTAGAAATGTGTCCAAAGTTAATAAAATAAGTGTATGCCAATGATAAGGACGTTTTCATTAAAAACAAAAAAGTTTTTCTCTCTAGAACTAGTTTTTCGACCGATCGTTCCTATGGGAGCTATATGCTAAGGTCATCCGATTTCAACCAAACTTTGCAGAATTGTGTAAAAGTATATAAAATAAGTGTATGCCAATGATAAGGACTTTTCATTAAACACAAAAAAGTTTTTCTCACTAGAACTAGTTTTTCGACCGATCGTTCCTATGGGAGCTATATGCTATAGTCATCCGATTTCGACCAAACTTAGTGAAATTATGGGAAAGGATAGTAAACTAAGAAATACGTAGTTTGGAGGCGTTTCGATTAAAAACAAAAAAGTTGTTCTCTTTAAGACTAGTTTTTCAACCGATCGTTCCTATGACAGCTATATGCTATAGTCATCCGATCCGGCCGGTTCCGACAGCGTATTTGTACCAAAAGGCTTCGTGCAAAGTTTGGTGAGGATAGCTTTAAAACTGACGGAGGAGATAGCATAGAAACAGACGGACAGACGGACAAAGCTAAATCAACTCAGCTCGTCATGCTGATCAAGAATATATATACTTTATGTGGTCGAAGATGCTTCCTTCTATGCGTTACAAACATCCGGACAATTTTATAATTCCCTCTGCAAGGGTATAAAAACACAGATGATTCAAAAATGGCTTTAAGATTTGCTATCAAATTGTTTTGAAATTAAAGAAATCAGCGTTGTCTGCTTGGCTTGCAAAAAGGTGTGAGTATAAAATTTGTATATTCGTACTAATAAAACAAAATGTATGTCAACTCTTAAAAAAGGTTGTTTGCGATCGAAAATCACAACTAGAGCAACACGTGGCTGCACGACATATAAGTATTTACAATTGGCTGAAGGTTGGCAGATGCCAGATGCCATATGAACTAAAGGACGAAAACGAAGACAACAATGAATTCAACATGGAACTATGCGAAGCTTTGATTGCAGCCAATATTCCATTTAAGACTTTAAAAAATGTAAAATTCAATGCGTTTTTAAAAAAATACACCAAGCAACAAATTCGTGGCAAATTTGTGGCAAATCTGCCCGATTTGTCTGTGGTCTCGTCAATCGACAGCCATATATTATCGTCATCTAAAGACTCCCGAATACTATCCATTTTTGTCATGTAGCACTTATCCAAATAGGTTTTCCTTAATGTACTTGCTTCTGGAATTTGTTGCTTGGTGTATTTTTTTAAAAACGCATTGAATTTTACATTTTTTAAAGTCTTAAATGGAATATTGGCTGCAATCAAAGCTTCGCATAGTTCCATGTTGAATTCATTGTTGTCTTCGTTTTCGTCCTTTAGTTCATATTGTGAGAAAAACTTTTTTGTGTTTAATGAAAAGTCCTTATCATTGGCATACACTTATTTTATATACTTTTACACAATTCTGCAAAGTTTGGTTGAATTGGTTTACCTTTATATTTTTCCCCCCTTCGAACCGTGGGGAAAAAAATTTTTTGTGGAAAAAAATTTTTTTTTTTTAAAAAAAAAAAAATCATTGGCATACACTTATTTTATTACATTGGATTCTACAAAGTTTTTTAAAAATGGGAAAAGTAGAATATTGGGTCGAAAAAGAAGTTGAAGTGAGAAAAACTTTTTGTCTTAAATGACATCGTCTCCAAATTTCGCAATTAACAGAGTATTATGCTTTTCCATGATTTCACCAAGTTTAATAGAAATCAGACATCTTTATAGTATAGATCCCATAGAAAAGTAATGTCCAAAAAGTAGTCTTAGAAAAACTTTTTTGTTATCAATGGAAGCTGCAAGGGTATACAAAACTTCGGCCGAGCCGAAGTTAACTTACCCCTATTTTTATTGATTGGTTTAGTTTATATTTTGAAACAAATTTGCGATTGGTCAAACTTATATTTTGAAACAGACTTGCGACATCATAAAATGGTGAGCACAGAATCACAAAAAGAACACATTAAACCAGGCCTACTATTATTATAATTTATCTGAAATATGTGTTTGGATATAAAATATGCATAAATGTTTTTAGCGATCTGAGATCGATTTTCAATAAAAATAAGATGTGTGCAATCAGAATTGAAATCGGACAAGCGGTTCAAAATATGCAAATATCCAAAATCCGCTTTCTAGTAATGAATATGTGTTTATATGTATGTACTCTCCCCTTTTGTATGTAAATAAACAGACTCCCTGAGGAAGGCAGCAAAGCTAGCCGAAACGCGTAGGAGAACAGCTGAGCCAAAAAAGGTTTGTCTAAATGTTTTAGCTGCAGCAACGAATACGGCCTAAAATAACCCTAATGAAACAACACAGATCCAACGAAACGTCCTACAATTTAAACCAACACATAACCAGTTTCCCGTTTGGTTTTCCGGTAAGCTTTAAACCAGCATCACACATTTTTTAGAAAATCTCTCTTTGGAGGCCGAGAACTTTTAAAACAGCCCTCGCACTCACACATTTTTAATTTTGTTTTGTTTTCAGTGATTTTTTCCCGATTTTTTCTACAATTTCTTAACAACATTTAAATTTTAGTCCTCTAGACCAGATGAGGGCCTTTAATAACCGATAGTAAAACAACAAAAATTAATAAAAAAATCAATTAATCAAAAAGAAATAAGCAACAATAACAACCAAACAAAAATAAAGTGAAGAAAAAAAGGACCTTCCGGACTTGAACCGGCAAAGCAAAAATGAAAGGCGACAAGCCTAACCACTTAGCCAACGTCTACTACAAACACCACGTAGCTAATCTTCAATATATGGAACCTATAAAAAAGAGCCAGGAACTAAAAATGATAGCTTACATCAGCGAACAAAAAAATTTTTTTTCAAATGCGTCATCAATAATATATATAAATCTTTGGTTCTAGCAAACGCCTTTTTTAGTCAAGTACAAAAATTTAAAGCGATACACTCTCCTAAAAGTATGCAGCAGAAAATACATATTATTTCAACACGAATCTGTCTTTGAAATTCCCAACTGGTTCTCACACTTTGGTTATGGATTGAGGGCTGTTTGCTGGCATACGGTACAAATTTTCTCTTTCTAATTGTTTATTATTATTGATTTTTATTATCGTTGATTTTGGCGACTTTAAATTCGTCTGGCTTTTGCCAACTATAGCTTGGTTCCATCACAATCCAATCCTATGCCCTTTGACGCTTTGGGTCTTATTATAGCGCAATCTGGTGGATGAGCTCTTCTGATCATATTTTTGTATTGAAATGAAAAATAAATAGCTTCGGGTTTTTTTGTTGTGAACTGCTCGATAGTCACAATGAATTACTTTTTTTCTATTTGATGAATCTGTTTATTTTTTTTTTTATTTTGTAGATTGATCTATAAATTTGGCCGAGGTACAAGTCTCAGTCCCGACGTCTTGCAACTCGTCCACGGTACTGCTGTGCCCTCCTCTGCCAGTAAAACAGTCTCGACCACCACGTCGGTGGTGCCGCCCTGCATCAGTTTCAGTGAAATACAGTTTATAATTTTCTGGTGGATCGTGCACACAGAGGTAAGCAAACAGCCCACAATCCATAACCAAAGTGTGAGAATCAGTTGGGAATTTCAAAGACAGATTCGTGTTGAAATAATATGTATTTTCTGCTGCATACTTTTAGGAGAGTGTATCGCTTTAAATTTTTGTACTTGACTAAAAAAGGCGTTTGCTAGAACCAAAGATTTATATACATATATTAATGATGACGCACTTGAAACAAACAATTTTTGCAAAATATGCAAAAAAACATATTTCGGATATGCAGTTTTTAATGGAAAGAGGGATATTTAATTAGTATAAATCCCGAATTTCACTTTAATCTGTCTTCATTTGAAAAGTTGCATAAAATCCGCTGTCTACATATGATATAGATTTGGCGATCTGAGATCGATTTTCAATAAAAATAAGATGTGTGCAATCAGAATTTAAATCGGACAAGCGGTTCAAAATATGCAAAATCGGTGACTCGTCTGTTTAACACACTTACAATTTCACCCAACACACAAACTCATCACAACACAAAATCTACACGGGCAATTTCAACACAAGCAAATTCTACACTATGTAATTTTAACACAAGACAATTTTTTCATATTCATTTCCAACACATGTCAATTTAACACATGACAAAAATAAAACAAGGAATTTTAACACAATTCAACTTTAACCAGAGTCAATTCATCACACCAATTTATTATTTTCCACAATTTAAACATCAACATAGCTCTGATCATCAAATCGACAATTTAGTTATTTTGGTGTTTTTATTGATTTGAAATCAGTTTAGTCGCAGATGTCAATGTGAACAAACCAAAAATATTTAACTTTAATTGTTAAAAATATTATTTAAATTGCCGCTCCATTTTGTCAATAGTCAAAGAGGTAAACCCCAATTAGTTCATAAAGGATACGTTTATAATTTTTTACGAGTGGGCAAAGACAAAATGCAATGGAGATGTGTGGAATACACTAGTAAATATA
>JAEIFV010001399.1:0-54983 GCA_018904265.1 Lordiphosa collinella
CTTCAGTTGTTGTTTTTAAACCTTTTTGAAAAAAATTCCTCATTTGAAAACGCAAAAAGATATTTGAATTTTGTTTTTTTATTGAATTAGTATTGAATGAAAGAAAATAAAAAATTTTTTTCGCCGCGATATAGGGTTGTCCATAGATGATGGCACCGTCAAAGTTGGCCTGCGTGCGGGCAGCATGGTGCTGGCGGCCGATTCCGCCAGAGTTGAATGATTTGATGAAAGCGCTTAATCGACTAGAATTGTCATCTTCTAATAAAAATTTTTATGATTTTTTTGACAAGATCGCGGCCAGTGAAAAATCGAATTTGGACCCTTTTTGAAGTTTAGTGTAAAAAAAAATAGTAAAAAAAACCGCAAAATTTTTATTTTACTACGGGCCAGAAGTGACAATTCTACGTCGATTAAACTTGTTCCATCCAAATCGGTTCCGAAGAACTGCGGATAGTGGCACGAAAACGTGGTTCGAGTACAACGCGTTACAGCTTGCAGTTGCTAGGCAAATCGAGTCACTTTGGGTCATTAAAAAGGCCATATCTTCTAAAGTATTTCGAATTTCAAACCCTTTAGGGTTAAATTTAAATGTCCAAGTTATAAAAAATGCAAAAAAAGAAAAAAATTTTTCTGAAAGAGAATAGGGCCTTAAGGGGTCTTCTTCAAACCCGTTTTGACCTTTAAAAAAAATTTTATTTGTACTCTAAAGAATAATTGAAAACTTTTTTATTTATTGTATTACAAAAGGTTCAAAGTAAATAAAATTTTGCCTGATATTGAGTTTGTTCAAAAAGTAATGAGACTTCAAAGTTGGTAGAAAAGGTAATGTCACGGCGGCCACGATTCCGGGTCTCCGAGCGTCCGATATGGAAAAAAATCGGCTTATAATCAGTATAGATGTACTCGGCTGAGTTCTCAAACTAATATTAGGATTTTTGACAAAATGTATATTCAAAAAATTTCAATTTCTGCTCCAGAAGAAGTGTAAAAAAAAATAGTAAAAAATTCTTTAAAATTATAGTTTGAGGTCACCTGAGAATGGTATAACTCGTCGAATTCACTTTGTTTCATCAAAATCGGTCCGGTAGAAAACTAGAATCAATGATAGTCAAATTATGAGGTTTAAAAAGTTGCTCTCAATGAGAAGACCCCCTTAAGTTTGCAGTTGCTTAGAATTTAGGGTCACATTGGGTCACTAAAAGGACTATATCTCCTTAAACTAATTCGAGTTTCTCGAAAATCCTTTGGGGGATATTTTTGAAGATCCAAGCTATAAATAAATGCAAAAAAAAAAGTCGAAAAAAAAAGTTGCTCAATGAGAAGGCCTGCATGCAAACGTTTACATTGAAAACCACGACTAATTAATAATACGAATGCAATCTCTGACCCAAAGCGAATATTTTGTTTAGAATTTTCCATTCAATAGCTTTTAACTGTCTACTTCTCCCAACTGGTCTGACTCATTCCGATCAGTTACTAATCCTCCTACCCAACTTGGACAACAATTTCTAAGCCACTGCGGCAGAATTTCAGCACAATTTCGCCGTTATTCCCCCTGTCGCCTAAGACATCTCGTTGGCCCTTTAATTTTGTGATTAAGTTTTATTAAATGCAAGGCCTGTCGACCCATCACAGAAATCCCCGTAATACTCCTCCGTACTTATATGCACGGGCACACACAACACACACACACACACACAGAGAGAGAAAACCCAAACGCGGACGAGTGTCAAATTAATTAAAATGTCCAGCAAAATATGTTCACCATGTTGTTGTTGTTGTTGTTGCTATGCTGATGGTCATGGAGGAGTGGATGGGCCACTCTCTGGCAATGGGCCTGTCAAATCTGCATTGACATTGGCAGGCTGGCCTGGAAGAGCGCCCTAAGCAGCAGCAGCAGCAGCAGCACAAAAACCGGACAAGGGACAACAGAGACCGGTTGATTTATCATATTTTCAATTTTGGTAATGTATCTTCACAATGTCCGACTAGCATCCCCTCCTGCATCCTCGTCATGTTTTGTTGTCCATCGCATTTGACATTTGCGAAATGAGAATCTGGGCAAATGATTTGGATTTATGGCAAATTTGGTCGAGCGATTTGTGTAGATTTACATGAAGTGCCGAGCTGTAAGTGGCCACTCTTCTTGAGGATGCTGCGGGGATGTGTGGCACATGGACAGATGAGAACTTGTTGAATCTATATTAAGTTTTTTTCAATAAAAGTCATACGTTAAACAAAGCAAATATAGTTTCTTCCAAGTCAAGGACTTTACTTTAACTTCCTCGGGAATATCATAAAAATTGGAAAACAAAAATGGCAAAATCGCAACTCTTCAACTTCACAGTTCTTTTTTTAGGGGGTATGTTTAAGGCGAAATGCTTTGCTTATATAACGTTTGCGTATGGTTAAACAAATCAGCAAAAAATTTGCAAAAAATAAAAGACATGGGCGCGGTGTTGGTGTTAGAAGCGTCACGCGTTTGAGCGAATCCTTCTTGGCTGTCGTCCTTTTGCCTTGAGGGGTGCGGGGGGGTATTTAGCTTCCCTCTTGGCTTGGGCACGTCGGTTTACTGAATGCGCCATAAAACAACCGAATCTCGCAATCGCAATCACCTTTTGTGTTGTTCTGAGTGTTCCACGGCGGTGGCTCCGTCTCCGGCGAAAATGCAAAACAAATGACAGCAGCAAGGATGTTGCTGACAAGCCGTAAACGCGAAAATGTCAGCAAACAAAAGTTGTTTCTTCTTTTTCTTTCCCCCCCTTTTGGGTGATCCGGTCGGAAAGGATTATTTTTGCAAAAAGGGGAAAACAAAAAATAAACAACAACTGAAACACAGAAACGTTCGTTTTGCATACAAGAAAATGTACAACTGAACTCCACTCACTCCAATCATCCTGGAAAAACGTACGGCGAATCATGCTAAGCATACAGCATGAGGTGAAGGGTCCTCGTTGCAATCTGAGCCCATATTATGACACAAAATAAAACGATTAAAGTTAAACAGCAAACAAATTACATGCACAATTTTGTGATTATGCGCTACCATTTGGAATGAAAGTATTATCTGATTCGTTCAGAGGGTTTACAGTTTGCCAATATCAGATTGTTTTATGCTAGTCAAACTAATTTTGAGGGTTTTTAGAAGTTCTAAAACGTTTTTTTGTAGCAGTTTTTAGACTTCACCTTCGCCAGCTATTGGCGTCAGTCGTATAAAAACTTCTCAAGGCCAAAAAGAACTTAGTGTGTCCATCTTATGTGTCTTCATTGAGCAACTTTTTTCGACTTTTCTTTGCATTTATTTATAGCTTGATATTCAAAAAATATCCCAAAAGGATTTTCGAACTCGAATTAGTTTAGGAGATATAGTCCTTTTAGTGACCCAATGGGACCTAAATTCCCAAGCAACTGCAAACTTACGTTTATCTCGAAACCACGTTTTTCGAACTGGCGGCCATGATATCTCCAGTTCAACTGAACCGATTTTCGTGAAACAAAGTGGAATCGACGCAGAATTGTCACCATTCTCAGTGAACCTCGACCATAATTTTTAAAAAATTTTTTACTATTTTTTTTACACTAAACTACAAAAAAAAAGCCCGAAATTGAATTTTTTGAATGGCCCGCCATTTTGTCAAAAAAATCACAAAATTAAGTTTGAGGTTGATCCGGAGAATTACATCTATACTGATTATAGCCCCGTTTTTTTTTGTTTTTTTTGACCTCCGGAGACCCGGGATCGTGGGCCGCCGTGACGACACCTTTTTCCACCAACTGAAGTCTCATTACTTTTTGAACAGCCCCTCGTATCAATGAGCAAAAAATTTATTTTTAAAATTAAAATTTAAATTTTTTAATTAAGCCCGAATATCTAGGATTTTTTCTCTGTAGAAGGTACAAAACGTCTGTCTCTAAAAATGTGGGTGATAAGACGATTTTTTCAAATTAAGTGGTCGGGAATACTAACTGTGTATAGTAATGCCCATTGCCTGTAAAGCTCCAAATTTTGACTGACCATAGCTCGATCGATAAATAGTGACTGATTACTATAGAAATCTACGAAGTGCTCAACGAACTTTTCTAGGCTTTCAGTCCTTTCTTTACACTTCAGTTTCACCTATGATTATGGGAATATTGTCTACCCTTTTAAGGGTAGGTGATTGCCGCGCTGTCATAGTTTCTGTTTTATGCAATCCTTAATCCAAGTGTTGGCATTCTTGATTGTTTGACTCGCATTTTGATTTCTGTTTGGTTTTTTTTGACAAATAAAATGTCAAATTATTAACACAATGCCATCCACATGTCACACACATACTTTTATGTTTCCTTCTTATGCTTTTTTTTTTATATGGCTGCTCGTTAAAAAGCTGCTAGCGAGGGGGTTAGAAGGTAACCAGCTAACAGCCAACACCCATCAACCACCACCCACCCGTTGGCAGCCGTGGAAACCCCAATGAACATGTGTAGAGAGGGACAAAAATCGCGACATGTTGGCAATAAACAGCAGGTGGCAGTGGCGTTTGCCAAATGAATTGCAAAAACAACAGCAACTGGAACACAAACACAATTCCGGGAGTTTCCTAAAAAAAAAAAAAAACAGAAAGATTGCTCCAATTTTTAGTTTCATTCTCTTCCACTGTGTTCCCTGGACTCTGGACAGTAGATCTGGTCCGGAATTTGCATCATCATAAACCACCACCCGCCTCAATTAGTTTGAAATTGCTGTCGGGCGATAATCTTGCTCTCTTTTTAAGAATTTCGTCGTGGATTTTTATGATGATGCCGAGCGGACACAAAAATGTAGCACAAAACCAGCAGGGATAATTGAGCCATGTCCTGCGTCCCATTTTTATGATGCTCTCGTTTTACACAATTCTTAGGTAATTTTTAGGCCAATTTTTTGAGGATCGCGCCCTGCATTTTGCATTTGCTTCTGCTTTTGTTTTCGGACAACCATTGAATGAAGTGACTTGCCAAAAAATGCCAAATATTATGCAAGACTTCTGGGAAACGTGCATTTTTTTTGCGCTGCACCCAATTTGTAGGTCAGTTCGGCTGGAGATTTATGAGGGCTCTGATCCAGATCTAAATAATGTTTATGATTCTTTTTAACAAGCCCATAAAACACTGCGGACTTTTTCGTCCTGCTTTTCCATCGAATTTGTCGCCCTAGATCATTTATGGAGAATTGCCATTGTGTCTGCTGCGAGTCCCTAGCGAGAAGAGAAGAAAAAAACTGAGGTTTGACAAAAAACTGCACTAAAAATTGGTCAAAAAACTGGAGCAAACAGTTTTATTGGTCGGTGAAGTTCTTTTTTCTTATATTTTTTTTGTGGCTCCTTTGTCATTGGCTCATTGTTTTTTTTTTTGCTGTGTTTTGGTTTACGTGTTGTTTTTTGTCTCTTGCGCAATTGTTGAGGTTGAGGTAAAAAAAAACAATATATCGAATATTAGAGGAGATGTAGGAAGCAGTTGGTGAAATGCAAGGGGTTGATGGGAGGGCATGAGATGGGATGGGAAATTTTCATAAAACTTCATTTTGTGTAACCCCAAGCAAAAAAGCAGACCACTTCCCGCCCAACTGATCGAAGAAAGTAAAAAACTTGGCTTGGCTTTTGCTAATGCTTGTTGTTGTGGAAAGCGGTTAAAATCACTGAGCCCGTAGGGATGCAGGCGAAACAGTCTGTCTGAGTATTCTTGAACTGCTGTGTCCCTATGTTTCTCTTAGTTGATTTCTGCTGATTGTTGAATTATTAGGGGCTAACAACCACTTTAACTTTGAGGTACATCTAAATTTACAAATTTTTTTTACAGGAAAATCTTTCTAGCTAATGCTCTTTTATCCAGACTTGGAATACCAATTCCAAGTAGAATTTTTGGGTATCCAGGGATTAGCTAATTAAAAATTTAGACTAAGCTCCAGTTTAGGCGAAATCAGCGGTTTACTTTACGAAAGCACCCACTCTTAGAAGACTAGAACTACCAGTTACAGAAGAGGTTATTAGAGTCGCTGAAACAAAGTTAAAATGTTTAGCGCCCAATGTTTGGAATTGGCCAAATCATTCACTTGAAGCTCAATTCTACCCAAGAGCGTTCATATCGCTCTATAGAGCAAGGCAAGGCGTTTAGCGATTGTCGAACTATGGCGAAGCTTCTTGATTCGCGCGTTCAATATGAAAAGCGGATTTACAAATTTTACAAAGTGTGAAAAGAGAATTTTCTATTCCGTTCTCAAATGAAACTAAACAATGTATAACCCTTTTTTTCAATAAAATAATGGATTGTATATTAATTGCTAGTTTGGACTTAAAATTGAATATGAAAAAAAGCGAGAAGTTAACTTCGGCTCTTTTGTATAACCAAGCTTTCATTGAAAACAAAAAAGTTGTTCTAAGACTTATTGGACATTACATCTCTATGGGATATATACTATAAAGATGTCGATTTCGATCGATTCAAAGTTGGGAGACTCCAAAGTTGGTGGGGGTGTCGTCACGGCGCCCCGATTCTCAGGTTTCGGAGCGTCGGGAAACCGGAAAAACGGGTTCTATCAGTGTATGACCCTTTTTTCACCACAAACTGAATTCTCATTTTTTTGAAAAGCCTCGCGGCCAGGAAAAAATTATTCTTTTTTTTTAAAATATTAAACATTTTTAATATTATAAATAAAAGATTTTCAATTTTTTTTTTGCAAATAAGGTAACTATTGGGTACAAAAAGGACTATATCTCCTAAACTAATTGAGGTTTTAATCCTTTGGGGGGATATTTTTTGAACATCAAGCTCACGATAAAGCAAAAAAAAAAAAGTTGAAAAAAAGTTGCTCAATGAGAATCTTAAGGAAATATTTAATTTAATTTATATTAAAAGGTTTGTGAAACTGTTTTTACTTCCGTTTAAAGACAATTAATAATAGTTTTGAAAAAAACTTTGATTTGTTGAGATTAGAGAAGAAATGAATTAGAAATAAAAAGTTAAAAAAAGAAAAAAAAGCACACTATTATTTTGTCCATGAGTGTCATTTCTTCATGTATCCTTCCCATAGGCAATTTCTCCAAAGAAGCTTGGAGTCAAAAAAAAGATCAGAAATTACCGAGAATCATTTACGAGGGAAAACATCACGAGTTATATCATGCGACCCATTGCATAGAAAGCTTGCGTAAAGCCCCAAACGGAGCGGGGTGTATAAGCTGAGGAAGTAGTGAAATTATTAATGGACCCTCAAACATTTCAAGAAAATTCTGATTCAGATTAAACTCGTCTGTATCCGGTCAGGTCGAATAACAACATCATTATGCTGGCTTCCAAATTATATGACTGAAGAACTTTTATTTTTTTTGTGATAGCTACCCCAAACTTGTATTTGGTAATTTCTTTTTACTTCCACAAAACTCTATTAAGTTTGATCAAAATCAAGTGACTATATCGTATAGCTCCCATATAAAAATCGTGCTCTGGCTAGTAGTAGTTTTGGTCCGATGTAAGTAAGACAATTCCATTTTCCCCCATGTGCAGGACGTATGCGAAGTATACAGTTTTAGGACATTTTGTTTTTAAATTGATTTCTTTTGTAAAATTAATAGATAATTGAATTAAATTTATAAACTTTCGAATAATTGGCAACGATAGTTTTGGCGCTTCGGTCACACTATGAGTTGCAAAATGCTGCCACCTGCTCCTCTATGATTTGGTGTTATCGATAGCTCACACTGACAAACTTTTCGGACGCCGCACACGTGCTGTCTTAAATTTCTGGAAATTTCAGAATTAACCATGACCCAAGTTTTGAAAGTTTTAGCTCCTGCACAGGAGGAGGAGGGATGAGGAGGTGCAGAATGATGATTCCCCTACCCCCATGAAGGCCGGGCTAGATGGTGAGAAGGAGGACGAGGCCCCGTTGGTAGCCCCGTTAGAAACTGCAGCGTCCAAGACTCGCCGTTTTCATGCCGGCCGCCGGGGGGTGAGAGCGAAGCGAAGAGAGCGCGCCATCATAAAAAAATGGAGTATTATTTTCGTAATCGCCATCTCAGCCGTGAAGGCCATGCCCAACAACGAGTGGGTGCCTTTCCCCTCGTGCTGGTCACCTTCAAGAATATGTCACTGCCTCAGAGAGCGGACCCCGAGGCAAGATCATCAGCCGTGAACAAATCCGCAAAAGGCTGCTGCAGGTCAGCGAGGACTAACCGTGCGTCGCCATCCCTAGCCTACTCACACAGGAGGGTGTGAGAATAAGAGAGTAAGGGTCACCATAGGGGGTGGGGCAGGGCTTCCCCCTGACTCCGGATGAATACTGTTGACTTTTTCGCCGCCTACGCGGGAACGTTTTGAATCCTGACCATGCGCAAGCGTTACAATGACCACCAAATCCTACGAATTGGGTGGCAGCGTCTTCGTTACCTGTGAGAAGCCACAGGCTCAGGCATTTCCCTATCGAAGAACTAGGTGCAAAAAACGTCGAGTTAGCGGCAGGGGACTTACTCGGAGGAGAAGGAAAGGAAGAAGGAGTATCGTAGGAACAAAAGATGTTAGCCAGAGCCAGGCATTGAGTTGCCCAAGAATGCTATTGTGGTGTTCCAGGGTGCTCCAGAGACCTCCACGCTCAGGGGGTTGGTCGAAGCCGAGAAAGTCAAGGACTTTGACATAGTCTACACAGAGTTCAACGAGGGCGACGCCCAGGGTTACGTGCGCTCACCGAGCCGGATGCCGCCAATACTGGAGCGTTGGTGATTGCAGAAGTGCGCTAGAGTCCACACTTTATCCATTTGTTTGCCATATTTGCTTCACTTCCAACTTCTACCTCAGCTTAACCGAACGAAGAAGTCACCCTAATCCCACGCAAAGCCACCGACGAAGAGGTAAAAGGTTTCTGGATCAGCCCGCTCGATTTCCTAGGCATGCCGAGGAAGAAGCGTCTAACAAAGAATAAACGTTTGTGTTTGCAAAAGCGCATGGTGGTGGCGGCGGCGGTGATGACCACTCAAAAAGGCGCGCGTGGAGTAAGACTCGTCCCAAGAGTCGTGCTAATTTCAATTTAGTCTTAAGTTTTTCTGGAAGTCATTATTTGGAAATTTGGATCTAGATCCTGGTCTATAAAAAAAAATTGACAGTATTATTTGACAGTAAGTTGATAACCTCGTGGGAGGAGGGTGCTGATGTCTCAGCTAGTGAAAGTCCTCGACTCCAGAAAATGCTAGGGCGGGAAAACGTTAGAGAAAAACATCATCAACCAATGCCCCTCAGGAGATTTACTATAGCGGACATGCTACCAACACGAGTTTGGTGTGGTTTGCAGTCTGAAGATCGTCGTTTCATCATCAGCTTCACACCAGTTGAAAGTTTATCACGCACCAAACTTCGAGACCGCTTTGAATAGGTCGTTTTTGGAGCTTTCTAAAAAAAACGTTTTAGAAAACGGAAATAGTTATTTAAATTTGTTTTATACCCTTCGTAGAGGGTCCGGATGTTTGTAACGCAAGAAGGAAGCATCTCCGACCACATAAAGTATTTAATTTTTGAATAGCATGACGAGCTGAGTTGATTTAAGCCCTGTCCGTCCGTCTGTGTTTCTAGCTATCCTCCGTTAGTCTTAAGGACCCAATTCTTCATAGTCTCTTGGTACAAATACGCTGTGAGAAATTTATTTGAACAGGCCGGAAAGATATTAGCATATAGTTGTCTTATTGAACGATTAGTATGAAAAAAAGAAACAGAAAAAATTGCTTTTTCGAACGTCCAAAGTCGATTTAGACTATCCTATGATGATTGCACTAAGTTAGCCTGAAATCGGATGAGTACTATAGTCAATATAGCCCCATAGGACGATCGGTCGAAACAACAGTTAACTATGTGAGAATACTATTTGTCTTTAGTGAAAAAGTGCCTTATGATTTTTGCATATATCTTATTTATTTACTTTGGATACATTTCCAGAAAGTTTTATCAAAATCGGATGACTTATAGCATATAGCTGCAGTATGACGATTGGCTCGAACAAGAAGTTCTAGTGAGAAAACTTTTTGTTTTAAATGGGATCGCCTCCAAATTTCGTGAACTATCAGTGTATTATGATTTTCCATGATTTCACCAAGTTTGTCAGAAATCAGACATCTGTATACTATGGATCCCATCGAAAAGCAAGGTCCAAAAAGTAGTCTTAGTTAGAAAAACTTTTTATATTAGCCTTTTCTGTGCCTTACGCCCCAATAGAAAGACAAGGACGCCGCCGCAACGAAAGACGAATTTCATGAGCAGCCTGAACTTACATATACCAAAGGTTCGCCTGATCCACATAAAGACTATTATTAAAGCTCGCTGCGATTTTAAAGCAAGAATCGGGAGAGAAGCCGTTATAAGTCCGACAATCGGTCGATTTAGTTTGTACGACAAATCTCCCAAAAATTGAACTAATCCGAGCTGAAGTGATCAATGGGATTTCTGTTCTGTGATTCGAAAGTGTTGTAGGGTAGGTCATACATTTTGAAGGGATTTAAAAACCCCAAACTTCTCTTCCACCCCCCAAGCCAACACCTCAGAATGTTGTTGTTATTGTTGGTAATTAAATGGTTTTATTTAAATCGAAAACAGTTAAGCATTTTTGGTCAAGTCAATATTTTTTTAGTGGTTTAACGTTGACAAACTTTAACAAGTCCATGTGTGTGTGTGTTTGTGTGTGTGTGTGCGAGTGTGTGCTTTCCGTGTTGACCAATAACCAACCACGGTTAACCAGACAAAAGGCCACAAAAATGCCACGAAAATCCCAAACTAAAATGCACACAAACAACAACACGCCAAGCTCCCCCGCCCCCGTCCCCCACCCTCTCCCCCTTCCCCACTTTTTCCCACAACAAAATATTAAGTAAGCGTAAGAGGGATAGCGCCATCAAAAGCGAGATAGCAAGAGCCACCGACTGGAGAGTATGAACTGCGCACATAAAAAATACCAGGCAATTATGCATATGAGTTGACAACTTCCAAAAGGGGTACAGGAAGTGTTGCCCAGAAGGGGAGGGGCAGGGGAAGGGTATCCACTTGCCAAGTGTCAATAATGGCGCCCCTTCAGCAACCTCTAGCTCTGTCTCTCTCTGACTTTCTTTGGCCAAAAATACAAACCGACAAACCGCGTTTTGATTTGCAACCCTTAAAAATGTTCTAAGACTAACCAGAAAAGTGGGTGGAAAATTTGGTTTTGTCTCCCCCCGCCGCCAGCTTCGCCCCGCCAACCAGCCAAAGCCAAACTAGTTTTGCGGCAGCGCCGGGTGGCCGCATCTGCCGCAGCCCTTCAACAAGCCGTCTGTTGCCTTAGCTTACCACTCAGTCTAGCTTTTTGGGGTGGTTCACGGAGCAGAGAAAAAAAAAATTACACGCACACACACAAACAGTTTCCCATTTCCAAGACGCGCGCTCTCAGCTTGAATAATGCTTTCCAGGCGGAGAGAGAGCGTAAAAAAAATGTTTAACAAAAAAAAAAAAAAAAAAAAAATGAAAAAACGAAAGAGTTGTCATGGAACAACCTGATGGACAGCAGCAGAGGCCAGAGTTAAGGGCAGTGGCGTATTGAGAGGGTGACTGAAAGTGGAAGGAAGGGTAAGGGAAATACAATTTCATCCAAATCTTATACAGATTTGAAAACTTTCAGTTTCAAACTTAAAATCAATTTCTGGTTTCTCCTGGAATCTATACTGTTTTTCGTACTATTCTTCCCGTTTAATTTTCTATCTGCTTCGATCCGTCATACAATTTTAATTTAATCTCTTTCCGTCCGGACTTCTACCTTTAAAAGCTCTTTTCGGCCAGTGTTTGGCAATAACGCCCATGGTCGTATGTTCAACGGTGCCATCTTCCACTTCCACTTCTTTCTCTTCGATCCTCTATCCAGTTTCAATTTAATCTCGTTCCGTCCCGATTTCCAACTCTAGAAGCTTTTTCGGGTGCTTGCAATAACGCCCACTGGCGTTATTCCGATTTTCCACTTCTTCCATTTCCACTTTTTTCTCTTCGATCCTTTATCCAATTTCTATTTAATCTCGTTATATTCCGACTGCAAGCTCTTCCAGGTGCTTGCAATAACGCCCAAGGGCGTTATTCCGATTTTCCATTACTTTCACTTCCACTTCTTTTTCTTCGATCCGTCATCCAATTTCAATTTAATCTCATTTCGTCTGGACTTCCTCCTATATAAGCACTTTCTGGTGCTTGCAGTAACGCCCATAGGCGTTTTTCCGCTTTTCCACTTCTTTCTCTTCGATCCGTCATACAATTAAGTATCGTTCCGTCCGGACTTTCAGCTCTAAAGGCTCTGTCGGCTGCTTGCAATAACGCCCATGGTCGTTATTCCGCTTTTTTACATCTTCCACTTCCACCTTTCTCTTCGATCCTCTATCCTCGTTCTGTCCGGACTTCCAGCTTTAAAAGCTCTGTCGGCTGCTTGCAATGACGCCCACGGGCGTTATTCCGACTTTCCACTTCTTCCATTTCAACTTCCACGTTTTTCTCTTCGACCCTTTATCCAATTTCAATTTAATCTCGTTCCATTCCGACTTCATCCTCATCTATCTCTTCCAGTTGCTTACAATAACGCCCACGGGCGATATTCCGCTTTTTCCACTCCTTCCTCTTCCACTTCTTTCTCTTCGATCCTTTATCAAATTTCAATTTAATCTCATTAGATTCCGACTTTAACCTTTAAAGTCTCTTCGAGGTGCCCCTGGGCGTTATTCCGCTTCACCACTTCCACTTCTTTCGCTTCGATCCATCGTATAACTTCAATTAAATCTTGTTACGTTACGACTTCAACCTTTAAAAGCTCTTCTGGGTGCTTGCAATAACGCCCAAGGGCGTTATTCCGCTTTTCCACTTCTTCTCTTTCCACTTCTTTCTCTTCGACCGTCATCCAATTTCAATTTAATCTCATTCCTTCACGACTTTCACTCGTAAAAGCTCTTCCGGTAGCTTGCAATAACGCCCATGGGCGTTTTCCCGCTTTTCCAGTTCTTTTTCTTTGATCCCTTATTCAATTTCAATTTAATCTCGTTCCGATCCGACTTCTCCCCTAAAAGCTCTTTCGGGTGCTTACAATAACGCCCAAAGTCCTTTAAAAAGTATTTCTCGCATCAATTTCTTTCTCACTTTATCTTAAATCTCCCTCAGTGCAATTCAGAACAATTAATCCCATGCATAGCTTAGTAACACCCATGGCCGTTTTACAAGCATTCGCCACTAAGTAAAGTCCATCTCGACTCTAGCTAAAATCTTTTCTTTCTAGCTCCGGAATTTCATTATTAGGCGACTTTCCTAGCAAAATGTTTGAGTATTAAAACCTAAGCGACTTGAGAAATGGGTGGATTCCGGATTCATGGTTTTTAAATACGGACTTTTTGACTTTCAATTACCGATCCTTCTTCTTCTTCTTTGGCATCGTTGATAATAAAATCATCACAACCGTTTTACGGTCTCTGCCGCTGCCACCGATCCTTACTTATAATAAAAAACCAAAACAAAATTCTAGAAATTTTTTTTACAAATTTCAACCCATTAAAGAAATGGGACTTTCTCCCCTTTTCCCACAAATCCCTCTACCCCACACGCCCCTGCCCTGCCATGTGTGTGGAAAAAAATCGCTGCAAGTATTGCGCGCTCCATCAAAATGCTTTCCATATGCCACCCATTTTTTTCTCTCCCACGTTTTATTCTGTTTTTTTTCATTTCATTTTCCACTTCCCCTTCAAAAGGACTCTCCTACACAGGGCCAGGCATTTGGCCACTGCTCAGCGATTTGCCACATCAACTTGAAATTGCAATTAATTTTTGTTTTCCATTTTGAAATAAATGTGAAAACTTCAAAATGGCTGCCAATTATATGAAATTTGATATTTAGCTGATGTCGGTCTGCAATTTAGCTGCGTTCTGTGTGTCAAACTGGTTCCTGTGCGTGTCAGTTATCAGACTGAGATGTTGTTCCTTCCTGACGCTGCTGGTTGGTACATAGGGCGGCAATCGCATTAAGGGCGCATTGCGCTGGGCTTAACGGATTTTCAGCTTTAATCTTGCACATTGTCTACGCATTTTTCAAGAGCTCGTGTGAGTGTGTGTGTGTGTGTGTGTGTGCCGTAGGGCATATCACATAACAAAAACCAAAAGTTGCAGTTCAGAAGTTAGCGCCGGGGGACAATGTTTGTGTAAGATCAAAAATGAATGGACGAGGAGGTATGCCATTGAGAGTCATAACAAATAAAGAACGTCGGGGTCACCTTGTCCTGAAATATAAAAAAATACTTGATGGTAATGGATTTTGTAGCTCTTTTTCATTAAGCGCTAATAAAAATCGGTGTAATGCCAACTACTTTCATAATAACTATAATTTTAAAACTGCTAGTGATGAAAGAAAACTTGAAATGTTTTGGCTTAATTTGGTCAAATTTCGGTTTAAATTTAGCTAAATTAGCTTAAATAGTGCACTTTTTGGCCAAGTTTAAGCAAATTATTTGTAAATGCAACCATAGCTTTAGTTTTAAGTCAATACAACATTCCCATCATGGCTATTTAGCTAAAATTTTCAACGAAATTTGAGTTAACTTAGCTAATTTTAAATACTTTACTTATCGCTGTTTTAATGACCTTTATACTGTTTACTTGCTGTTTTTACTAGTTCGAGGTCTTCTTATGCTATTGGCATAACTTTAAGCAGAGGCGCCCAATCACAACGAAAGCGTCTTGCAGGTTGATCGGACGCGTTTCATGAGGGACCAAATCACTATATCAATCAGCGATGTTTGAGCCAAATGGCCAAATGTCTCTCACAGAAATGAGTAGGCTCCTCTCAATAAGGAGATTATGGACGGGCTTACTAATGTCATCTTTCTCGAACTCAAAATTGCACGCTTCCCACACAACACACACATTCCATTTGAAAGGCAAAATATATTAACTTCAGTTTTTTTTTTACATATTTTCATCAAATCAGAAGCCTAAAAAAATTTCATACAATAAATTTTAAAAAAAGAAAAAAGCCTTTGGGTTCGAATTGTGCTTAGTTCCTTCTTTTCTTCATCCAACTCATAGTTTTCAGCTCCTTTGAAAGGCTAGGCCACTTATCACGCTGCTGTGACTTCTCATCCTCATCCTCTTCGGGGTCTTTCATAAAGAGTTTGGTCAATCGTTGTGACATCTCCGAAAGTATAGGTTTATCAGCTGACGGCGCACTCGGCTTCTGCCCGGACTTCGCTTTCCTGTACATCAGGCTTGCATTGCGCCGCATCTTTTCAATACTTTGTTGATATAGCAAACTGGTCTTCCTGACTCTCGTTGCGATTGTGCCCTTTGCTGTTTTTATTTAGTCCAAAATTAAATCCAAAAAAATAAATTAAATATAAAAAAATTTGGTATATTTGTTGTGTTTCGAATGGAAGCCCAAAACTGAATGAGAAATTTTGCTGTTCGTTCGGAAGGTATCAAATTTGTACTTGACAATTCAAAGTCAAGGATTACTTAGTTTTGGGAAAAAAATGTTTAGGAAATAAAATAATTGTAATAAAATGTAAAATTTATAAAAACTTTAGTAGGCCGTTTGGGTTTATCTCAAAGGGGGTGATAAGGAAATTCAAAATGGAAAACACTAAACTAAGTAGGCCGTTTGGGTTTGTCTCAAAAGTGGGTGATACGAATGAAAAGGAATTCGAAAATGGAAACTAATGGCCTAGGTTAACCAGGGTTTCGTAACAAACACTTAAAATTAAAGAATGTTGTGGAAAATCCCCTACCATGATACAATGAATAGAAGGTAGCTCAATGAGAAGCTTGTCAAAAACCAAATTCTACTGTGACGTCACAGGCTCACATTTTGTGTTTGTTGACAAATTTGAAAAATGTGTGCTGCGGCAACAGAATGTATTTTTTTTTTAAGTTATCGCTATATTTAGGAAACACAAATTTTAAAAACAAATTAATTTATAGTTTTTTTTTAATTTTTTGGACACTGATGGCTTTTTTGAATTATTTCTTTGTTGAGTTTACGCATATTAAAGAACATCCGGCTGCGGGAAAAAAGCAGTTTGGTTTTTTTCATCGCAATCTATTTCTTCCGCCAGTTCCAGATGTTTTTCACATATTTTTTCAGTACACATTTTTATAAAGCTTAAATTTAACTCTTATTTGATTTAAGAATGTAATTACCATGGCTTTTCTGGTGTAACTTGAAGTGCTGTATGTAGTCCACGATTTGCACCGCCCATATCGCAAACCATTCCCACAATTTTGAAACCCATTTTCATTGTAGCTCTTAATATGTTCGCAATGATATCAGTTGACATTTGGCAATCGAAATCATAAAATTTTATTGGTTGCTTCCAATCACTGACCAAACCTAATGGACATACAAATGCACATATAAATATCTTTAAGATTACTATAAATTATTCAGAAAAAATAATTTCCTTTCTTAGCGACTTGTACGTAATTAGCAGGCTTTAACGTCGTATCCGTTGAATAGTCGTAGCAGTACGAGTTACGAACCTTCATTTCGTCGAAGCTCAAAATACACAGCTTATGCAGTTCGCTCATGTCTTTGGCAGCACTTAAAAGTTGGACTACAGGTTTAAGAATGCCAGGGCTGATATCAAACTTACTAGCCCAATATTGAAGGGTTCTGGTTGCAGGCAAAGGGAAATTGTTTCTCCGAAGAAGCCTGTAACCTTTCGGACTGGCCGAATATAAAGTGATGGATCGAGCAATATCTTCTGGAGCCCAATTGACCTTTTTGACCCTTGCTGCAATTTCATAATCTGTCCTTCTGTGAAAATTGTTTGAAGACGCAACTGCATATTTTTGTAAATCTGCTCCGAATTTAACAGTTTTAAATGCAGTTGGTCTATAGATTTTTCTTTTTTTTAAAGTTTGCTGAAATTTTATTGCTTGTGCTCTTAGCTTTACGTTTTTTGAAGTCAAGATTTTATTGGCAGTTCCAAGTCTTTTATTTTGTGCTTTCAGCGTTTTCCTTCAAAACAAATCATAGTTATTGTAGATTAACTTCTAAGATCAAATGCATTGGACTACTTACAATTCTTGTTTTAGGCGCTGAATTTCCAAAATGGAATTGTCTCTCATTTTTCAGCAAACATGCAGCCGCCTTCGTTCACATCACTTATTGCCCCAGTAGATAACGGGTCTGGGTCAACCAAATCTATGTGAAGCGTTTGCGATACTTCATGTGATTGTGATTGACTACAATCTGGAAGTATAGCCTTCGGTTGGTTTTGGCACTGCTTGGAAAAAAATTGTTGGTACAGAACCTTTCCTCAGGCAGATTTTCCTGGGTACGCCTAAGGTTTTATAGAATATGTATGTTAAACTTGGCAATAGCATTTTAGCCCACAAGATCTTTAATTTTTTAATGTTGTCGGCCATTTACTTGATTACCTTTATATAGATTTAATATTGGTTACTTACTCAGATGGCATTGTAACTGTCCAATTAAATCCTTTACATGAAAATGTTCAGCACACACTCGCCACAGGCTTTCGAAGGAGCTTTTAAATTGCAAAATAACAACCACTGCCGTTGCAGATTTTCTTCTTTGGGAAATTTGAAAAATGGTTGATTATTTTCCTTTACTCTCCAATTATATTTATTTTTACACAAGGGCACGGAACACTTCATTTTGATTTTGAAATGAACTCACTCACGCACAAGCCAAAATGCAAATGACAAAATTAAAACAACTATTTAATATCAAATAAAAATTTAAAAATTTCAAAACCCAACCTTAGACTCATCTGTCAAATGACGTCACAGACTCACAAATTTTAACGCATGCGCAGTGGATCAAGTGATTGCACTACCTTCTATTTATTGTATCATAAATTGGCATGTATTTGTTTTGTATGCTCTCAATATTTTTATTTAAGTGGTTCCGGCACGTGTTCAGGTTTGAAGACTACAAATCTGGTTCGAAGGGGTTTGGTTCATGACCGACTTGTAGTCTTCCATAAACAAACTTATGTGAAAAGGTAAAACTTTTTTGTAATAAACATTTCATAAACGAGCTCTTGCAAGTGTATAAAAACTTTGGCACGAACGAAGTTTGTTTAGAGAAGTTTCTTTTTTGTGGCATTGCTTCTGAAGTTATTATTACTGAATGAAATTACCTTTTTTTGTATAAATAATTTCCCCGAATTCTGGGTGCTAAATCAATGTCTTTTCACCTTTTGTACACATTTTACCAGCAACATGCCAGACCAGACAAAAGCCAAAAAAGAAACAAACGCCAGCCTCATATCTCATCCGTAAAATGGTATTTCAACAATCAACACGAATCATTAAAGATTTCAACAAGACGCTGCAGCTGCAACCCCCCACCCCTCCTCCCGGCTAATTGTCGCGGGCTCCTTAAGAATGATCACACCTGACAAGGGGCACACGAGCAGCAGCAGCACTCCCGGCAAATGTCGGTGTAGGGCAACAGCTGCCGCTGGGAGTGAGCCAACAACAAAACAGCCAATGCTTGGGCACCTACATACAATATTGTGGGAGTGTCGCCAGCACAACAACAACAACAACAGCAAAAAAAGGAAAATGAAAACAAACTCATGCCTCAAACCCACCACGCAGCCACCCCAACAAAAAAATGAAAAAAAAAAACACTCAAACAATTTTCCAATGGAAGTGGTGAGAATTTTTTACTCACTCGCTCGGAGATCCTGGCGTTGTCGTCGTCGTCGTCGTTGGCAGCGCCAACCAAAACAACAAACCACAATTCACTTACACAAGGCTACATGGTCTCGTGGTCGTGGTCTCAGCCAGCGACGCCGTCGACGCGCATTTCCCCTGCTGCTGTTGGAATTTTCCACAATTGGCGCTTTTCATTCATTCCCTCAGTGTGCCTCAGCTAGTGGCCGTGCTTGGAGCGTCGAGGGCGGAGCTAAATGGTGCACACGATCGCTGCTTGGGAACTGCCTCTCGTTTTACGCTTGGCTAACCACACGCAGATCTATTTATACACATACACAAAAACAAGAAAACAACCCCGTTGGGATCATTGGGCACGCTGGTGGTTGCTTTGCTGGCCAACGGTTGGTCGATGATCAGTATTATTTTTTGTGGCTGCGCCCCCTTTTTGCTCTGAACGAGAGAGGGCGCGAGATCAGTTGGAGTGAGCGAAACGATACAAACAAAAGGTGGCTGATCTCCATCCAAATGAATTGTGTGATGCAAGGTTGAAGAGGATCATTCCGTTGGCTATTTATATACTTGCAGCTACTCAGTGTTGAGTTTAGTTGGAGTAAATATTTTAGTTGATTTATGATCTGTTTGAATTTGATTGGAATTTATGGGAAATCGAAACTGTAAACAGAAATTATAAGTTTCAAATCATGTGTTGGAATTGCTTTTAATTGATTTTTAACCAAGCAGAGAAAATTGTCTGTATATTTTTTACGAATATTTTCTCAGTTGCAAGTGGCTACCACTTAAGGGGGTCTTCTCATTGAGCAACTTTTTTTCGACTTTTTTTTTTGCATTTATTTATAGCTTGGATATTCAAAAATATCCCCCAAAAGGATTTTCGAAAACTCGAATTAGTTTAGGAGATATAGTCCTTTTAGTGACCCAATGTGACCTAAATTCCCAAGCAACTGCAAACTTAAGGGGGTCTTCTCATTGAGCAACTTTTTTTAAACCCCTCGTATTTTGACCTATGCGTTAAGTTTTCTCCGGTTCTACCGGACCGATTTTGATGAAACGAATTCGACGGAGAAGTGTCAGCTCTTTAAAACTGCATTTAAACATTTTGATTTTTTTCCAAAAAATTACTCAAACTTTAAACGCGTTTATCTCGAAACCACGTTTTTCGAACTGGCGGCCATGATATCTCCAGTTCAACTGAACCGATTTTCATGAAACAAAGTGGAATCGACGCAGAATTGTCACCATTCTCGGCTGAACCTCGACCATAATTTTAAAAAATTTTTTACTATTTTTTTTTACACTAAACTACAAAAAAAAGCCCGAAATTGAAATTTTTTTTTGAATGGCCGCCATTTTGTCAAAAAAATCACAAAATTAAGTTTGAGGTTCAGCCGAGAATTACATCTATACTGATTATAACCCCGTTTTTTTCATTTCGGACGCTCCGGAGACCCGGAATCGTGGCCGCCGTGACGACACCTTTTTTTTTTCACCACCAACTTTGAAGTCTCATTACTTTTTGAACAGCCCTCGTATCGAGGCAAAAAAAATTTTTTTATTTACTTTGAACCTTTTGTAATACAATAAATAAAAAAAGTTTTCAATTATTCTTTGCGTTTTCAAATAAGAATTTTTTTTAAAAAGGGTCCAAAAAACGGGTTTTGAATGAAGACCCCCTTAAAATTTAGTTCTCAGTTGCCTTTTTTTCAAAAATCTACATGAAAAGATGTTGAAGTCCCTGAAAGTTTTCTGTCTAACTATTTTTGTCGCAGTAGCTAGTGGCAACTTTTCTGCTTACATTGCCGACCCCTGACTTGAGGCAATAATTGAGATCAGAGCCACCGGAGAAGCATAAACTACTAGATCGACATAAAAATTCTAGAAACTAACGATTAGCCTTTTCAAAAAACAAGTTTTTTTAAGGTTTACTGACTATTAAAAGTACTTCAAACACTGATTTAACAATTATAACTGCTCCTAGAATAAAACAGCTCACATACAAGTGTATCAAAAACAGTTTTATAGATAGAGTTTCGTTCCTTCTGTACATACATCGTAATCCGTATTCTTTATCGATCCGCCAAAGGAATGGTTCTTTATTTTTTAAACTTCCTTTATTTAACAACTACTATTTACATAGCATTTGACAAACATGAAATCACGAAAAGTTTGACAGAACATCTAAAACCTGCCGTACGGCCGCAAGGCATTGCTTCGCAGATTTGATGACCCAACTACTCCCTGATTCTAGGCTGCAAGTCTAGTCTCCGCAGAGTTGCCATAATGTTAGCTGCGAAGTCACACGGTGCCTCCCAGTTTCCCTCCGACATCAGCATGTAAGGGACTAAATTATCTTCGGCTGGATAATTCCGCCCTCTGGGTGTGAAACCTTACACACTCAAATAAGACGTGTCTGGCGTCCTCCACATGTCCTTCTCTCTGTCGCCGACTCTTTTTAGGTAACTCCTAACACAGCCATGTCCACTAAGGAGCTGAGTTAGGTGAAAGTTCACTTCACCATGTTTCCTAGACAGCTATGGTCACAATCTCGGGACTAGGCTATGGGTCCAGCGACCCTTCGTGGATTGGTCCCAGCGCTGTTGCCACTTCTCGATGCTCCACTGCCTCGCTTCCTGTGTACCACTGTTTGGTTGACTTGAGGCACTCAACCGTGAAGCCCGGTACCTCTCGTTTGCTTCTGTGGCCATCCCGGCAATGACCAAAGCAGCATCTTCCGACACCGTACGATACGCAGAAGTAACCCTGAGCGCACTTAGACGGAGTAAACCATGGACCTGTGCCAAATTGGCGCCGCGTATAAGATCGTGGCCTTAGTGACACTCGCCAAAAGTCTTCTTCGCCCCTGTTTAGGACCGCGCGTGTTTAGCATGATCCTAGCTAAGGCGCTGCTTGACTTTGTTGCCTTCACTCCGACGTAAGCCATATGTTCTCGGAAGCATAGTCTGGTGTCCAGCATTACTCCAAGGTATTTTATTGCGGTTCCATTGACTCTGACCCAGGCTGACTCCACGTTTTTCTCGAGACCCGCCGCGCTAAGCCACTGGTGGATGAGCTCAATGCCAGAATTACACGCATCCTCGGTCCTTCGAAGCACTTTGCCTACAGCAACAAGTGCCTCATCATCAGCAAAGCCCACTAAATGCACTCCTGGAGGGAGAGAGAGAGTCGAAGGACCCCATCATACATGGCGATCCATAAAACAGGTCCAAGCACTGAGCCTTGTGGAACCCCAGCAGAAACCACGTGGGTTTTGTTCCCCTCTGACGTGGGTTACGTACGACTCTACCACTGAAGTACGACCTGATGATTGCCTGGAGGTACGACGGAACACCAAATTCACCTAGAGCGCTTAGGAACACCATTCGATTCCAAAGCGCTTTTTCGTCAACCTATTTTCCACAAAAATTCTTGTTGGCGAAACACGCAAAAAATAATTGCAATCCTTTTTTTAGAGGGCTAGTTGAAAAACGGTTCAAAGTAAATAAAAACGAATTTTTTGCCTCGATACGAGGCTGTCCAAAAAGTAATGAGACTTCAAAGTTGGTGGTGGAAAAAAGGTGTCCTCACGGCGGCCACGATTCCTGGTCTCCGGAGCACCGAAATGCTGGCCGGGTTATATCAGTATAGATGTAATTCTCGGCTGAACCGTCAAACTTAATGCGATGAACAAGGAACAGATTAAGTTGAAGTGGAGCTACTTAGCCGCCAGTTGGAAAACGCGGTTTCGAGATAAACGCGTTTAAAGTTTTCAGAAAAAAATCAAAAAGTCTAAAGAGTTTGCTATAAGTTAGAGAAACCTACATACCACGAAGAACAGAACAGGATTACTTAGAAGGGTTGTCACTCTTAGAGCAAAGAATGTGCTATTCAAGTTTCTGACTTATCAAGGCTTACGCATATCGTTCCATAATTTCATAACCATAATTTTTTTACTATCCACAATTAAAATCCAATTTAAAAAGTATTTTTCCCCCGCACCAGCGTAAAAAAGAAAACCTTTTCACTCTGCCAAAAGCAGGTACAATTATTCCCATTTTTTTTTGCTCTCATTTTATGATCACTTGCGGGGCGGCTAATCGCCCAAAATATTTGCTGGGCGTGCTGGTTAATCCCCGAGATTGACTTTTATAAGTAAAGGATTAGGGAATGCAACGGCGCTCGAGATGCGGTTGCTTTACCTGCTGCTGCTGTTGCGGCCAGGTTGGTTGTGGGCGGCGGCTGTCATATACCTCTATACCTAGTCCAATTTTTATGTGGGGCGCAAAAAAAAAAGGAGAAACACCATAAAAAAGGGCGCCCTGGTACAGCTGCGCAAGCACAAGGATCAGGTAGAGAATCCTCAATGTCTGTGGCCAGCCAGCGCGTGGTCCGCGTAGCTTCTGCTTCTGTCCTGATCAGCGGGCGCTGAATGAGCCACGCACAAAATTGCCAAGAAAACGCGACAGGATACACAGGAGCTGCTGAAATTCGCTGGAAAACTTGCGCTAACCTGTGACAGCGGCCGTCGAGTTGTCGAGTTCCCTCACAGCGAGAGGGCGCGCACGTTTTTATTGGAAGTGTGCGTGTACTTTCCCATCGCCCCTCGCATGCTGTGAGGCGCGTTCTCGCGACATTTTGGTTGGCTCTGCAGCAGCGTCTTGACTCGTGTCCCCCACCCCCCCCCCCCCCCAACCATAACAGTGAAAAAATATCCAACCCAACCCGAACTCGAGTCTCGAACTGTGGCCAGCTTGTTACCCCTCATTGTGGTTGCCTTGTCAAGCCATTTGTGTGGCTCGGTGGCTGTGTGTGTGTGTGTGTTGTGTTAGTGTGAGTGTTGGCCTCGTTTTAACTTGTTTGGTGCTCCACAATTTTTTGGGCTACCAAAGCATTTGATTTGTTGTCAGCCAAAAGCCAGAGGCGCTGACGCCTCGAAAAAAGGGCAAAAGGGGGATTAGCGGGAAAATTGCGAGAGCTAAGCAGGTGATTAACATAAAGGATTAGGAAGTGATCTGTTCTAAGTCCTTGAAGTGTTTGTAGCTCTGAGAGAATGGGATGAGCATATTTCCGGTACAAATTTTAAAGCACTTCCTTCTAATTTGTTTGAAAAAAGGGTTGAAAAATTTGAACTTGCTATGGAAAATTTTGAAATAAAAAAATATTTATTCTTTCAAATTTCTTAAAAAACGACTCCAACTTTTCATTGCAAAACTATTTTTGTACATTTTTTGGGGCTCAAATAACAAAGTTCATTGGATGGAGCTAATAAATGATTACAACTTAACAGACTTCTTATAGCCGGAGAATCAATTAACCAAAGTGGAAATGGGTAGGAAAGGCCACTGAAACCAGCCCCATCGCCAGGATAGCTAGTTGAGTAGGTTCAGCCTCGAACTGAGAAGCTCTGCTAAAGCATGGAAAACAGAAGGAACAGAGATCAACAGTTTAGCTGACTTGGAAGTGTAGTTGCAGAAAACAACTTTATGCCCTCAGCTTATTGAATGGTTCCAGCAGTTTGGAGATGTGCCTTATAACCGCTGACGAATTGCCGGCTTTTCTATGGTACATTGTGTGGAAACTCTGGATTTTCTTCTAGTAATGCTTGAGACTAATTTTCGGTAGATATCTGATCTATTGCGACGAGCTAGGGGAAGGCGTCAACATAACAATTCGAAGAATGAATTGGGAATCGAATGGATGGAGCATACTTTGCTTGTATCGAAAAATGGACCTCAGGCAAGTCTAAAGATGCAGTGTACTGAAATAAGCTCGATGTAACTGCGTACTATCGAGTCCGGTGTCGAGGAAATATGGATGCAAGACAAAAAATAGGGGAAATTATCGGCTCACCCTTGCAGTTTGTTTTTCTAACTAAGAACTACTTTTTCGGACCTTACTTTTCATACTGGAGCTATACTGATATAAATGTCCGATTTTGACCAAACTTGGTGAAATCATGGAAAAGTCATAACAAACTGTTAATTACGAAATTTGGAGGCGATCTCAATTAAAACAAAAAGTTTTTCTCACTAGAACTTTCGTTTTTCGACCGATCATTCCTATGGGAGCTATATGCTATAGTCATCCGATATTGACCAAACTTTGTAGAATCGTGTGGGAGCATATAAAACAAATCATGCCAATTATGAGGACATTTCCATTGAAAACAAAAAAGGTTTTCAAACTAAGACTAGTTTTTCAGACTCGATCTTTTCTATGGCAGCTATATGCTATAGTTATCCGATATCGACCAAATTTGGTGGAACCATGAGAAAACATAGTAAACTAAGAAATACGTAGTTTGCAGGAGGTTTCAATTAAAAACAAAAAAGTTTTTCTCACTAAAACTAGTATTTTCGACCGATCGTTCCTTTGACAGCTATATGCTATAGTCATCCGATCCGGCCGATTCCGACAAATGTGCAGCGTATTTTTACCAAAAGACTTCGTGCAATGTTTGGTGAGGATAGCTTTAAAACTGACGGAGGAGATAGCATAGAAACAGACGGACGGACAGGGCTAAATCAACTCAGCTCGTCATGCTGATCAAGAATTTATATACTTTATGTGGTCGGAGATGCGACCGCTGTGCAAGAGGTCGTGGGTTCGATCCCGCCTCGGAACATCTAATGGAAAGTTTTTTCTTTGAATAAACTTTACACCCGGTCACCCCTCTCTGCTGTTGGCGCCAGCTTTGTAGTAATTAGCCAAAGCTTCTCAAACTTCGTCGGCGTTAAACTGTTGGTCCCTTTCTCTTGTGCGAAAATAAGAAGCGCACAAGCCAAGAGATTTGAGTGAAGCTCGGCTTTGGCCGTTTGGCCTTTTTTACTTTACTTATGTAGTCGGAGATGCTTCCTTCTATGCGTTACAAACATCCGGACAATTTTCGGGTATAAAAAAGGGGGAGTAGAATGAAATCCTTTTTAATCCACATGAATCAAAATATCCAAAGCAATCCAAAGAGTTGAACACAACATTAAAACACAAATGGCCTACTAGAAAAACCACAAAAATTCTTAGAATCATCCTTGTGCTTAAAATAGCATTAAAAGTCTTCAGCTGCACAAAGTTGAGAAATTTACAGGCCTGTTCCGGTTTTCTCTTTCACTAAATTTGCTCGAATTCGATTTGGCTACCTGTTCCGGTCTTCACAATTCGATAGATTTACTCGATTTGAATTCACATTGCTTGGAGCCGATGAATTCAAAAGTAAATGCGATTTTTCACATAAAGGCGTCAAATTAATGGCTTAAAGTTAATTTTGTACCAACGTTTAGTGTTTTTAGATACTTTTTGCAATTTTACATTCCCTTAAAAATTATTTTTAAATAAAAAAATTAATAATTTTTATGAACAGCTTCGATTTTGCCACGTGCCATCCAAATCGAATTCACATATTTTGTTCAAGCTGTTCTGGTTTTCACTTGTTTATGAAACGCTGGGAAAATGTTAATAAAATGCCCTTAAAAATTGAAACGACATTTTAAACACCTATATTCAACTACTATCAACTATTTTGAGTGATTATTTATTGGATTGTTTTGATTCACCGGTTGATTAAGGTGAAAGTGAAGTCAACGGAAACAATTTGGAAATGAAACACTCGAATTGCAAATCGTTCGAATACCAGAACAGCTAAAACCAAATCGTTCGATTTTGTTTTCATTTGAAATCGAAGAAATATGTGAAAACCGGAACAGGCCTGTTAGTCTTTCTTGGTTCATCTGGCTAAAGGCACTCAGCGTTTTTATTGGACTGCAGAATTGATAGAACTCTTTCAGCGCGCTCAGTATGAAGTCAATCCTGATTTGGAGAAGCTGGTACTAAAAACATGGCATTCCCTTAATGCTTTTCGGTCATGAGGGCTTTTTTTCCAGACTTTGGCTTTATTGGGCCAGAATCAGCGCTAAAATCAATCATATTTCTAATGATATTGTCCAGCTATTTGAGGTGTTGTGCGGAGGGAAAGTTCTATAGCATAGAATGGTTAGGTTCCATTATTTCGCACTTAACGAAAGCTAAACATAGCTCATAAATTCATAAATTGCTAGATAAATAGTTTTCAAAATCGCAAGATCTAGCAACTTAATAGATAAAATAGCAACAATTTTCATAAGGCTGTCTTTTCACTTGTCTGATATCTCATAAAAGTTTCTCAAAAGAGACATCAGAAAAGTGTTATAGTCAATCTGAGAAACACAAAAATTTATGAAAAGCATGGAAAAACTGAAAGAGAAGTACATAGGCTATTCTAAAAATTTCGATTTCTCCAATGAGTAAACTGAGATGATTTTCACCCATCTCGTTTGAGATCTCGACAAGTGAAAATACAGCATAAAGCTGGGTTTATACTGCGTCACAGAGTGTCACATTTCAGTGTCACAATGTCACAGCTCCATACGAATTTGACATTGTGACACTAAAATGTGACACTCTGTGACGCAGTATAAACCCAGCATATGGTTATTAAAACTAAAACATACATTTTTTCAAGTGACATATCTTTAATTTTGGTACGAAAGATTTTAGTAGGAGTAATATTTTGGATTCAGCGTCAGGCTGACATGTCATATTTTGTGGTGTAGTTTTGAAGCGTTTGTTGGTTTTCGTGGACTGTGAAGTGCTTAGTAGCGAGTACTTAGTTTTGATTACTTAGTATCCGAGTATTGAGTGATTGTCGAGAACTGAGTATCGAATATTTTGTGTCGACTACCTAGTATGGAGTACTTATCGAGTACTTAGTATCGAGTTCTGATTATCGAGTACTGAGTATCGAATATTTTATGTCGAATTCCTAGTATGGAGTGTTTGGTATCGAGTACTTAGTATCGAGTACTTAGTATTGAGTGCTAAGCATCGAGTACTGAGTATCGAGGTCTAAGTATCGAGTATTGAGTACTTAATATCGAGTTCTCAGTATCGATTACTTGGTATTGAGTACTTAGTACTGACTATCAAGTACTGAGTATCAAATATTCGAGTGTCGAGTACCTAGTACGTAGTACTGAGTATCGAGTACTGAGTATATTAATAAACGAAACCCTTATTGACTTTGTTTTGCTACGGTTCAGATTCAGGCTTGGACGGAAAAGCTTTTTCTCCTGCGGTTCAGGTTCGGTATGAACTTTTCGGAGCAGTTTGACGCCAAATTTGTTGATTTTTTGATCATAAAAGTTTTTTTTTTTCCTTTTTAGTTTCCAATATTATGCCAATTCTTTTTCCAAGTTTTTCAAAGCCAAATACCTTAAATTATCAACTGCCCAAGATAATGATTCGCAACAGTTGCCATTCATCGATCGTTTTTCCACACATTTTCCTACATTTTCATCTCTCTAATTGAGTCCTCATGAGTCCTGTCGGCAGGACGCCACTGCAAAACCCAGTTAACCTCCCACCCCCCACCATTCAGGCTCGCTACACGTACAAAGTTGACAACTGTCTTGGGCTACCTGGGCATCCGAGTGCTCCGAGCACGGTGGGTGCTCCCTAGGAGGGTGCCTAAAAGAAGAAGAAAAAAAAAAACACCACGCGCTCAGTTGGAACTGTTGCATGAAGGCAGGCAGATTCCTTGGCGTGCGTAAAGAAACTAATTTTCCAGCCCAAGCGACCGCCCGTTGGGCGAAAAGGAGATAGCGGAAAAGCAACTGAGAGAGAGAGAGAGAGAGAGCGAGCGAATTTTTCTTTAATTTGCTTTTTTCTTCATTTTTTTTCTCCTGGCCGACTGCGCCTTTCCAACGCGCTCAGAGAGCGCGCTCTCTCGCACATGTTTTTTCTGTATTTTTTTTTTATTATTTGGCCGCGCGCCCCTTTGGCCACAAGTAACTTCCCTCACAACACACCAACACACACACACACACACACACAGACACACACCGCCACACCGCAATGGAAAAATGGGAAATTTTTTCTGCTGTGGTTGTTGTTGTGGCAATGGTGGTTGCTGCCTTGATACCTGCACCCTTAGGTACGGCGACGACGAGAGCCAACCAAACCACGTCCAGGACACTATAGCGGCCAGCGGGTGCGAGCGGGATGGCTGCTCGGCGGCAGCAGCGGCGGCAGCGAAGCGCATTCTACTTTAAATACTGGCAACGATCGCAGCAGAGAATCAGTTCACTCAGCGACTTTAACGTGTCGAGAACGTCCAGGCACACTCACACACACTCACTCACCCAACTCACACACTCACGGAAAACACCGAAACGAGCGCGCGACGTGAAAATCTATGCTAAATTATAATCAAAAAAGTACCAGAAAAACCACACACAAATTTTTTTCAAGTGTAGCCCAAGCAACCAACAAGTGCGTGAGCGGGCGGCATTTGCCAGCTCGCAAAAGTGCAAAGTGACCACTGAAACAACAACAACAACAACTAGAACCAGAACAACAAACCAAAGGATTACCACTACTTTTTTTTTTTGAGCACGAGAAACACCCCCATCCCCGAGAGAAACGATGCATTTGCCAGCCGGTCCCACCATGGTGGCCAATACCACGGCTCATACACAGGTCCTGGCGGCCGCAGCAGCTGCAGCGGCGGCGGCAGCGGCCTCCACGGCTGTGGCCAATACCAGCACACATTCGGCCAGCAGCACGGGCAGCTCTACGCCGGACAATAACAGCAGTTCCAACAACAATAACAACAACACCAACACCAGCTCAAACAACAACAACAACTCCTCCTCCTCCAATTCCGCCAAGATGCCCAGTTCGATGACGGACATGTTTGCCAGTCTACACGAAATGCTGCAAGAATATCACGGCGAATTGGCCCAAACTGGCTCCCCCTCCATCCTGTGCAGCGCTCTGCCCAATCACTGGCGCTCCAACAAATCCCTGCCGGGTGCCTTCAAAGTGATCGCCTTGGATGATGTGCCCGATGGCACTTTGGTTTCGATCAAATGTGGCAATGATGAGAACTACTGCGGCGAGTTGCGCAACTGCACCACCACCATGAAGAATCAGGTGGCCAAATTCAATGATCTACGCTTCGTGGGACGTTCGGGCCGGGGTAAATCGTTTACGTTGACGATCACCATAGCCACATATCCGGTGCAGATAGCCAGCTACAGCAAGGCGATCAAGGTGACAGTTGATGGGCCACGGGAGCCAAGAAGTAAGCAAAGTGAGTTTTTTAGTTTCAATTATGTTTTCAGTTTGTCCTGCCCACAAGAGCCCCCCCCCAACCCCCGAAAAGATTGCTCAAAGATTTTCGAAAATTTTCAAAAAATTGTTCTATGCCTAATATATTTTCAAACAAATATTCTAAGCTTGAATCAGAGCATTAGCTTTTTCAATACTTTTTCTTTGTTTTTTAAATTCGCATCTTTTCTACTTCGAAATTGTTCCAAAATCCTTTGAAACATTTTCATTTAAGTGCTTTGAATCTTGTGCCAGACTCTTAAGTATTCAACAACTTCAAAATCTATTCAAACATCTCCACATATTTTTCAAAAATTACACAAAATTTTGTACAACGTTTTTCCAATACTTTACACAGTTTTTCCAAAACTTTTTCAAACATTTGTCGAATATTGCCAAATTTATAGCCTTTCCATGATTCTTAAATTTCATTTACTTCAAAATCTGTTCAAAAATCTTACCATATTTTTCAAAAACTACGCAATACTTTACATAATCTTGAATATAGTTTTAAACTTTTTCAACTATTTTTCGAAAACCGCCAAATTTATAACTCAAATATCTTTTAAATATGATAACTATTCTTTTGCAAGACTCTCAAATTATTATATTTCAAAATCTGTAAAAAAAATGTTATCATATATTTCAAAACTTACAAAAGTCTGGTATTATGATTTTCCAGTAATTTTCAAAAATTCTGCTAAATCTGAAAATAGTTCTTATAGTTTTTCTTGAATATTTTTCAAATCTTTCAAAATTCTGGTATAATGATTTTTCCAAAATTGAAAATTGTTTTTATAGTTTAAATATACTTCAAAAATCGGAAAATTAAAGTCTCAAATATTTTGAAATATTTTCCATGGATATAACCTTATCTTTTCAAATACTTCAAAGCCCGTTCAAAAATCTTGCAATAGGTTTTAAAAGTAACCAAATATTTGTACACTGAAAACAAAATACAAGATATCCGAAATATCCGGGATTAAATCAATCCCAAACGTGGTCAGAAGTCGGTCAATCCCTTTTATTAACTAAAACTGTTCAATTGTTTCAAATGAGTGTGAAAATCTCTAATATCTTGCATTATATTCCATATGTATTAACAATAATTTGTCAAATATTTCAAATGAGTAAGAAAATCTTAAATTTTTTGCCTTGTTTACCATATGTATTAACTAATACTTTACAAATTGTTTTGCCAACCACTTTTGAGTACTTTCAAAAAGACATTCAATTGCTTTATAACTTTATCTTGAACAGTTTATCTAAAGTTTCAGTTTTCTAAAGAAAATTTTATAAATTGCTAAAACAAATTTCAATAATTTTATATAATTCTATTCTATTTCAATAAATCTTTAAAAAAAAAGAAAAAGTCAAAGCATTTATCAGAAAAATCAAGTGAAACCTTAAGAAAAATCGTTAAAAAGATATAAAAACTTGCTAGTATATATCAAAATTCTTTAAAAACTTTTTCAAAAACTTTATCCAAAATCTTTGACCATTCTTTGAACTGGAAGCTGTTTGCTAAAAAGTCCTTAAATATTTGAAAGCATTTCCACAAACTTTTTCAATGATCTTTGAATATGCTTAAAGCATGAGAAACAGTTTGGTGCAGATTCTTAAATATGTTATAATCCTTTTTAAACAGTTTTCAAAATTGAGGTAAAACTTCTTAGTCTATAGAAACAAACTCAAAAAGTAGTCAGCCTTAGAAAAAATCCCAAAAAAGTTTTAGAAAAGTTTTATAATTACAAATTGAAAAAAAGAATATCCAAAAGATCTGAATAAGAGTTTTAGCGACCTGGTTTTGATTTTAGTCAAAAGATCTTAAAACGTTTACCTTCATTCCTGAATCGGTTTCAATGAAAGCAATGGTATCTCCGTTCTGCCTTGCTTCAAACGTTTTCCCCATTCCTGAATCGGTTTTCGATCTTTCTTTCTTAAAACCTTTTTTCCATTCCTGAATCGCTATAAATGAAACCAATGGTATCTTCAATCATGCTTTCTTAAAACGTTTTCCCCATTCCTGAATCGATTTCAATAAAAGCAATGGTATCTACGTGTTTCTTCTCTTAAAACGCTTTCCCCATTTCTGAATCAATATCCATAAAAGCAATGGAGATCTCCAAGAGATTCTTTCTTTCTTACAACGTTTCTTCCCATTCATGAATCGGTTTCAATGAAAGCTATGGTATTTCCGTTCTTCCTTTCTTAAAATGTTTTCCCCTATTCATGAATCGGTTTCAATATCCGTTCTTTCTTTTTGAAAACTTTTTCCCCAAGTCCGCTTAGATTTCTAAGTAAGCATTAGAGATCTCTAAGATGTTCTTCTCTAAAACGATTTCTCCCAAACAATGAAAGCAATGGTATTACCGTTTCCCCCTTTCCGAATCGATATTATAAAAGCATTGGAGATCTCTTAGATATTCTTCCTTTGTTAAAACGTTTTCCCCCATTCATGAATCGGTTTCAATGAAACCAATGGTATCTCCGTTCTTCCTTTCTTAAAACAATTTCCCCATTCCGAATCGATTTCTATACAAACAATGAAGATCTCTAAGATATTCTTTCTTGCTTAAAACATTTTCTCCCTTACCGAATCGGTTTCAATGTTAGCCATAGCAATCCCTTTTGGGGTTGAAGACGCATGTTATAGCTTAGCTACAACTTTCTAAGAAAGGAACATAAAGTATTTCCCTGCAAAATCTACCAAAACTAGTTTTAAAAAACAGTTTTCGACTTTCTAAGAGAAGAAGTCAAAGTATTTACAAAAAATATCAAATGAAACCTTAAGAAATATCCCTTAAAGAGTATTAAAACTTGCTAATAGTTCAAAAATCTTTAAAAATCTTTTCAAAAACTTTCATATGTTGGAAAAATAATTCTGAGAAACTTAATTTAAATAGAAAGTATTTCATTTCATTACATTTTTGTAGAGTACAGTTGATTCAGATACGGGCATTTCTATAAATCTTACTAAAAATCAAGAAAAATATTTCAAAAACTAGCTCCCAGATTTAAAAAACATATACCAAGCGTTGAAATAGAACTTTAACCAGGAATTCCAGGAAAATATTTTCAGTATTTTCAATATTTTCCAAATTTTCAATATATTTCAATATTTTGAAAATTTAAAAAATTTTCATATTTGAATACTTTTTGAATATTTTCAAATTTCAATACTTTTCCACCAAAGACTTCCCACCTGCTCTCCCCTGCCCTCAAAAATCCCACCCAATTTTGAAAACATTTCCCCTCTTTCACCAACAACTCCGACTAACCATTACCTTCTTTCTCTTCCTCTCCTTCCAGGCTATGGCTATCCACATCCCGGCGCCTTCAATCCCTTCATGCTAAATCCCGCCTGGCTAGATGCCGCCTATATGACCTACGGCTATGCGGACTATTTCCGTCATCAGGCCGCTGCCGCTGCCGTACACCATCCAGCCTTGTCGAAATCCTCACCCGGTGGTGGCGGTTCCGCACCCTCAGCAGCCACCAGCTCAACTGGTGGTGCGCCCAGCACTCCCGGTGACTATCATCATCATGTGCCGCAGATAACACCACCGCCAGTGGGTGCCACAGCTGCACCAACAGTCGCCGCCGCCGCCGCCGCCAACAGTCAGCCAGCGACCATGATGCCTTCGCCACCGGGAGCCGCTCCAGCTGCCGCCTATGCCATGCCACAGTTCCCCTTCAATCATGTGGCTGCTGCCGCCGCAGCCGCCGCTGCTCAAAAGTCCACGCCACATGCCTTCCATCCGTATAATTTTGCCGCCGCCGCCGGTCTGCGTGCGCGCAATGCGGCCGCCGTTGCCCTTCATGGTGCTGGCAGTCCCGCCTCATCGCGTCCCTCCAGCTCCTCGCCCACGCAACAGCATGTGCTGGTCAAGCTGAATACCTCCATTGAGACCAGCTCCATACACGAACAGTCGGCCTCCGATGCGGACTCGGATGATGAGCAGATCGATGTGGTCAAGTCGGAGTATGATCTGGACAAGTCCATTGATTCCACGCGTAGTTCACCCATGCCTCTGCGTATGCGTTGCGATCTGAAGGCGCCGTCGGCACTGAAGCCTCTGTTCCATGAGTCCACGGCGCCCACGACGCCGCGCCAAGCCTCACCCGAGACAACCACCCTGACGGCGGCCACCAAGCTGAAGAGCGCGGCCGTGCAGCAGAAGACCGTGTGGAGGCCTTACTAAGTTTTTATTTTGTGATTGGGGTTTGGACGCAGAGCGGCAAGCAACATTGTGATATAGTCATATAAGAGTTTTTGGGAGACGCCTCCGGCCGGCCAACGGAGTATATGGAGCAGTTGGTGCTACGAGCTCCCTTGATGTTTTATGCTCGATACATAAAATCCTGCGCTGAGTTCGTTACACAACACTGGGCAAACACACACACACACACATAGCCACAGATTTCCCCAGGATCGTCGCTGTTTGGCGATCTTCAAAGAAAGAAACCAAAAAAAAAGGATAACAAAACACAAAGAGATCCACTTTAGTTCAAACAAACATTTCTCTGTCTTCGATGATTTTTTTTCCTCCCATTTTTTAAGTATTAAATCAATTTTTTTTTTTAGTTTTTTTTCCCCACGAAATTAAATGCGAATTTAGCTATTGATAATGTTTAAGTTTTTAGTCATGTAAGGAGAATTTTTTTGTCTAGAATTAAGTTTTAGCGCGAAAAAAAATTAACACAAACGAATTTCCGAAACCAAATAAAAAAAAAAACAACAAAAAAATTACACACACACCAAACAAATTTACAAAAAAAAAATCAAGTACAATGAGTTTTTCATGGGGTTTGGGTAGAAATGAGGGGATTTTCAGTTTTGTTTTCGAGTTCGAAAACTACATAGATCAACAAGAGAGAAAGATCAACTTAAGCTAATGATCTATAACACCCAAACTTGCACAATTATTTGCTATATTTAGCATTCAGACTATCAAAGATCGTCTATAAGTACTGAAGTACCATTGAGTTGTCCACTCCAATCACTCAAATTGCTCAGTTGCTCAGTTGGTCACTTGTTTATTAACTATCCTTAGGGCATTGTGACGATAAGCGAACATTCGGACTAGTTTTAATCCTTCGGTCACACTGCGGAATGTTGGCTGTTGGTTAGACACCTCTAAAATGGTGCAGGCAAATCAAGTTCACTTTAAATTTTTGATACGCACACAACCTGCATTCCTCGAAATCAAAAAAAAAAAAAAAAATTGGGGAAAGTTAAGGCCCTATTCTCCTTCAGCTTGCTGTTTTTGGACCTTTTTTTGAAAAAATTCTCATTTGAAAACGCAAAAAGATATTTGAATTTTGTTTTTTTTTTATTGAAGTAGTAATGAATGAAAGAAAATAAAAAAATTTTTTCGCCGCGATATAGGGGCTGTCCATAGATGATGGCACCGTCAAAGTTGGCCCTCAAAAAAAAGGCATGGTGCTGGCGGCCACGATTCCGGCCCTCAGGAGCGTCTGAAAAAAAAAAATATAGGGTTATGATCAGCATAGATGTAATTCTGGCCCGTAGTAAAATAAAAATTTTGCGATTTTTTTTGACAAAATGGCGGCCACTTGAAATTGACAAATCGAATTTGGACCCATTTTTTTGTAGTTTAGTGTAAAAAAAAATAGTAAAAAAATCGCAAAAATTTTATTTTACTACGGGCCAGAATGGTGACAATTCTACGTCGATTAAACTTTGTTTCATCCAAATCGGTTCAGTAGAACTGGCGGAATCGTGGCCGCCAGCTCGAAAAACGTGGTTTCGAGATAAACGCGTTTAAAGTTTGCAGTTGCTAGGCAAATCGGGTCACTTTGGGTCAATAAAAGGACTGTATCTTCTAAAGTATTTCGAATTTCAAAAAACCCTTTTAGGGTTATATTCTTAAATGTCCAAGCTATAAAAAAATGCAAAAAAAAAAGTCGAAAAAAATTTTTTGCTGAAAGAGAATAGGGCCTTAACTTCGGCTCGGCCGAAGATTTGTATACCCTTGCAGCTTCCATTGAAAACACAAAAGTTTTTCTAACTAAGACTACTTTTTGGACCTTACTTTTCTATGGGATCCATACTATATAGATATCTGATATCGACCAAACTTGGTGAATTCATGGAAAAGCATAATACACAGTTAATTACGAAATTTGGAGGCGATCCCATTTAAAACAAAGAAGTTTTTCTCACTAGAACTTATTTTTCGACCGATAATTCATACTGCAGCTATATGCTATAGTCATCTGATTTTGATAAAACTTTGTGGAATTGTGTAAAAGTATATAAAATAAGTGTATGCCAATGATAAGGACGTTTTCATTAAAAACAAAAAAGTTTTTCTCACTAGAACTAGTTTTTCGACCGATCGTTCCTATGGCAGCTATATGCTATAGTCATCCGATTTCGACCAAACTTAGTGAAATCATGGGAAAGGTTAGTAAACTAAGAAATACGGACTTTGGAGGCGTTTCCATTGAAAACAAAAAAGTTTTTCTCACTAAAACTAGTTTTTCGACCGATCGTTCCTATGACAGCTATATGCTATAGTCATCCGATCCGGCCGGTTCCGACAAATGTGCAGCGTATTTGTGCCAAAAGACTTCGTGCTAAGTTTGGTGAGGATAGCTTTAAAACTGACGGAGGAGATAGCATAGAAACAGACAGACAGACGGACAAGGCTAAATGAATTTAGCTCGTCATGCTGATCAAGAATATATATACTTTATGTGGTCGGAGATGCTTCCTTCAATGCGTTACAAACATCCGCACAATTTTATAATACCCTCTGCAAGGGTATAAAAACCCATATCTTCCATAGTTTTGTACCTTATAGACATATTTAGTAATCAAAATTATATATCGTTCTAGCAAAAGTTTGGATAAGATCGAATAAAGGAGAGTTAAGTATGAACCGAACCTTAAGTCTCTTTTAGTTTAATTTTTGGAGCACAACATATTTGACATTTTTGTAAAATTTTGTGTAAAAACAGCAAAAATGTTCAAACTTCTCTGCTTTCTGAGGGAGTGCTATGCCAAGCTTATCTCAAAAGAGTCTTCAAAGAAATTTTACTATTTTCTTTCGTAAATTTAATTTCACTGCAAGCACATTTAAGATCTTAAATTAATCACGCATTTTTTAGGCAATTTTTGCTGTCAAATCCCGTTGCCATTTGCCACTGCCAAGTGGCACTCGGTCTTCTGGCTCACATGACTTTCTAGTTTGTTTGCCGCACTGCGATTTTTCACTACCCAAGTGGCTCCAATGGCCCATACAGAGACAAACAAATTGAGTCGAGAGTAGGAATCGGAATCGGAATCGAAATCGAAGTTGGAGTGGTGCTCAGTGAATGTTTCAATGGGATATATGGCCCATGACCAATTGCAGCCAAGGTAATGCCAACATGTGTCCCGTAGATGCCCTTGAAAGTTGGTCAACACCTTGGCCTATAGCAGATAGTTAGTTTTAATGTCCATGGAAGATGTCTTCTTTTCAGTTTTTTGGCACTGCGGTTGGGCCCGAGTCGGGCAGCAAAATTGAGTTCGTTATGCTAATTAATGCGACAATTGTCAAACTGGGACCAATGAGACAGAGAGAGGGTCATATAGCCGCAGGGTTTTCGTTTAGCCAAACTGTGTGCTAAACCCATAATCACTAATTAGGCGTATTAATTGATGGCAATTCATTGTACTGAAACGCTCTGCGGTTGCCAATGGCCTTGAATTTGGAATACAGCAGACCACCAGAGAGGTTTCAGCAAGTCTTTGAAAGAGTTTAGAGGGAAGAAATGAAAAATTGAATTACTTAGTGGAGGATTTTCGTATAAACTTTTGTTTTTCGATTTGAACTGTTTACTTTTATATGTGGAGTGATTCAAATATTCTCAGTTACTTCGTTAAAGAATACATGACAAATGTGTAGCGATTCAAAATCAGGTGTTTTCATAGAATCCGAAATTTTTCATGTCACTTCACATGTAGAGTCATCGAAGACTAGGTTAATGTGCCATCGTTTATACGAAAATCTCTAGAGATTTAAAAGACACCTCTAAATGAAGAAAGACTCAAAAAAGATGCTGTGAAATGACTAGAATACTAGTAAAGGGCATATTCTCAATTCACTCGGGGATTAAAAAAGATATCAATATGAAAATAAATTTTGTAAATTCAAACGAATTAACGAAATAACGGCAGTTTGAGAAGGCTTTTAATGGCTAATTACTACAAAGCTGGCGCCAACAGCAGAGAGGGGTGACCGAATATAAAGTAAATTAAAAATTTTGATTCTACAGATTTTCAGAGCTCTGTTATATGCATATATCCCCCTCACCCCCATCACTCAACCATTTCGCATTTAATCAATGGAAAATTGTACATTTTCACAATGTGTTTTACACTTTTCTGCATGTATTTTGCAGCTTTGCAGCTCTTCGAAGTTGTTCAAGTTGTTTCTTTTGTTGTTTTTGTTGCATTTTCGCTGGGCGCCTCTTTTGTAAAATGCGGCGCGTGGAAAACTATTTGACTATTTGGCATTGGTTGTTCTTGTTGTTGCTCGGCCACCGCCACGACTGAGGTTGACTGTGTGATTGTTGGCGTTTCAATGGCTGTGGGGAAAGCCAAAAAATGCCTACCCACACACACACACACACACACACACACAGAGAGAAAGAGGGGATACACGAAACCGCGCCATGTGAAACACAACGAACAACAACAACAACAACAAATTGGACAGCAAAAAGAAATGAGCTGGAAATACATATAAAAATGGCCCTGCAATGCAAATGGAAAATGGTTGGCCAGAAATTACAAAGAGCTTGTGGAATAATGAGGGGGAACGAGGGGGATCTCACCACCTCACCTCACTCAATACAAATTACAAACGAAATGAGCGACTTTTTTATTTCTTTTGCAGGGGGGGCCGAACAGCTTCCCCCTGGTCTGGACAAATGAATTGCAATCGCCTTTTGTTGCCAGCTGGGAAACAAAAAAAAAATACAACAAGAGAAGATAAAACACAAATGCACTTTTGCAGATGCCAAAAGGTGTTTCAGGCTAGCTCAAAAATGCAGTCAACGATAGGAGGAACAAGTATGGAAGGTATGATAAGAAAAGGATTGGAAAAGATGAAGAAAGATCCATATTAATATGGAAGCAAATCTTAAGAAAGTAGAAGAAAAGAATTGTTATAAAATCCACTTCCCACAAAACCGCAAAATGTTTGCGGAAGTGAAATTGTCACAAGTTAGATATAAAGTTTTGAGGAAATGAAACAACAAATACTAGTTTAAACTTAAAGAAACATAGAAGTAATGACAAAGTATCGAAGGATTAAGTACTTATATAGGGTACAACAAGAAGGAAAAAAGAAACCGCAGAGCAAGACGGGAGGCATAAAAGAGAAATAAAATACAAGAAAAAGTTGGTTGAACAAAAACAGAGAATAGAAGGTAGAAAACCAGCTAAAAGTAGCTCTTAAGAAATGAAGTTATGAAAAGTATGAGAAAGAAGAAGAAAATTAAAAGAAAATAAAGAAAAAGAAAGAAAGAGAATGCTTAAAACATACCCTGTTCTAGTTTCGGGGTTTAAGCCCACCCACCGCTATGTCCACCACCCCATTTTTTGCCCTTTTTTTTTAAGGAAAAGGGGAAAAAACACCTTTTTTAATCAAAAAAAAACCCATTTCCCTTTCTTTTTTTTTTTTATCGTTTGACTTTTCCCCCCCCCTCCCCCGTTTCTTTTTTTTTTTGTTTATGTAATTAAAAAAAATGTGGAAACTTTTATTAAAATATATTTTTGATTTTCCCCACAGTGGTCGCTCCCATAGGTCAAAAAAAAAAAACAAACAAAATGTCAAATGTAAATGTACCCATTTTTTTTATAATTGGTCTAGCTATTTAAATTTATTCATCTTTTGTTTTACATGTCCTATTTATTCAAGCGAAGCTCTCCGTAAAAATTTGTTAAACTTATTTAAAACAAGTGTTTGTGCAATGGAAGTGATTAATATTTTAAATAAAGGTATTAACTTTCTTTTTACAACAATAAGTATATGTAGTATATGTTGTGTTTTGTGTAAATCATTATTGTATTTAGTACATAATTGTGAACGTTCTTAGTTTGTCTTTTCTGTGTTTGGTTAGAGGTTTAGTTGTGAAGGGATTCTTGGGGATGAACAAATCTTTTTGTATAATATTCTTAAGCATTTTAAGAATACAAGAAAGTTTAATTCAAGTGCCGTAAGGTGCCGTGCGGCTTGCAATATACGAAAAGGTAACCTAACCTCAATTTTAAAAAAGCACGTGCTTCTGCTGTGTGTTGTGGTTTCTTGCCGTTTGTTGGTTTGTGTTGTCGTTTGTTGTTATTTTTGTGTAATGTTTTGTGTTTATATTCTTTTCTTATTATTATTTTCTTTTATTATTTCCTTAGGAGCCCCTTATGAATGCCAATTTTCACGTTTTTTTCTTCGAATAAAAGAAAAGTCGGCTAATCTAAAGGATTCCATTATTAAACATGCTTGTCATTTGGGATATCAGCTTGATCAGGAAGAGCTAGAAAAATGTCTAAATTACGTTTGCAAGGAGCTTGCAAAGTTTTGGCAAAAGTGCAAGCTGCCACCATAGCCATCGCTGCGAAACAATGCGATGCGCAACAAGAACCTTTAACATTGGCTCGTGGTCGTCCAAAAAAAAAAAATTTTGCAGAGTGCTCCAAAAGGACGAAACGTCGAAGAATAGCCGACGTTGCGATTCGAGATGAGTCTGCTGCATCTCTATTACGGGTGTCTGATTTCCAAGGAATAAATCCATTTCCGAAATAAAAATTGAAAAAAGTATTAGCTCTTTTCATGACATTACGGGAATTGAAAAAGACTTAAAACCCAGAGTCTCAACTTTGTTGCAAGCGTTATCTTCGAGCTACAAGATAAATCCAGTAAAATTTGGTGACTATGCTCTTCAAACCGCAAAGCAGCTGATTGACAAGTACCCCTGGTTTTATCTCCCCCATCGGTTCATAAAGTTTTACTTCATGCTCCTGACATTATAAAACATCCTTTGCTTTCGATTGGAGAGCTTTCAGAAGAAGCCGCTGAAGCAAGAATTAAGGACAACTGCAACATACACGCAAAATTTCAAGGATCTCCTCAAATACAGACTTATTTAACAGACTGCTTTTAAGTTCTGATCCATTTATTAGTGGACAAAGAACACTTAAGTATAAGGAAAAGTCAACTCTACTAGAGACAACTCTTTCGTTACTTGATTAAACCATTTAAATATTATATAATTTTTTTATTATTGTTCGTTTTGTTTGTTATAACTTTTTATATCTTTGGGCCAAGTTGTAAGGGCCTGGGGGTGGATTACAAGAAATGAATTTAAGACCACTCCCAAAATTGTTCTATGGAAATAGGATATACAGGTCGGGCAATTTTTGTAACATTATAATTTTATCAATTTTTGTAAAAGTTTCACAGCCTGTTATGACATCTACAAGACAATGAAAGTTTACGCACCAGCGATTGAAACTCACTGATGATAATTGCGTCCCTATATATGTATTAATTTGCGGCAAAAAACCCACCCCGCAATTTTTTTTTTCGAAACGGCTGTCTGAGTATCCAAAGCGGCCCAATATGCACAATATCTCTGTTGATTTTCATTGATTATTGAATTTTTTTGTTACCTCTTTTTGACTTACTTGCAGACTTAGTAAATGATATTTAATTTGATGTGGCAAGCTCCTGTTAAATTTAGTTTCGCGCAAAGGGGTCGATATATTAGGAATAATCATAAATTTTGCAAAAAAAAAAGCTAGAAAACAAATAGTTTTAGGTTTTTGCGAGGGCTTGAGAACACCTTTAACCTCCCCCCTCCAAGATACGCCACTGCTTTGTGCCCTTGATTTTGATATTGTATGAACATGTACGTCTTAGTTAGTCGCTGGCCTTCCTTCCCCATGCTTAAGCGACAGCCAAGCCGACTCAAAACCTCCGTGTTTTTTGTCGGATCTTCGTGGCCTTTTAAAATATAAAAAATAATAGTTATAAGGAGGGCTTAAGAATAAAAAGAATGAGTTAGAATGGAACAGAAAAAACGGAAGATGAAGAAAGATAGAAAACATAGAGGAAAAAAATGTGATGAAACAAGAATGAAAGAATTTGAAAAGAATGTGGAGAGTATGGAACATGGAAAAAATGCAGAAAGTGAGAACGGAAATCACTAAAAAGAAGGAAGAACTTAAAAGGCTACAATATAAAGAAATAAAGAGAAAGAAGTAGAAAGCCAAGTGAGGAAGAATCAAGAAAGAGAATAAGCAATAAAATTGTAGAAAAAGTAGAAATTGAATTGAAAAACAAAGTCGATCAAGGAATGCTCTAAAATTGGAATGGAAATGAAAAATTAAGTGATTTATTTTGGATTTTTACTACAAATTAGAGTGACCATTTCTCTTTGAAACCAAGTCGAAGAGTGACCATTCAGTTGTGGAAAAATTGTAGGAAAAGAGAGAACTAATTTCCCTTCTTTCAAATTATTCTTATTTATAACATTTTTGATACTTTCCAGGGTATTTCCCCTTCGTTGCTCTTCCCACACAAAACCAACAGCCTTTTCGCTCTTGTTTTTTGGTTTTCTTTTTTTTTTTCATCGCATTTTTGCTTAATTTGGTGCTAATGAAATGCGCTGGTCGACGCTGATTGCATGTGGCCTAGCGGCGGCGCCTCCACCCGCCAACTCATCCCCCCCAAAAACTCACATCCAACTGCCGCCCATCTAAAGTGCATTTGGTGGCCTGTCACGCAAGCAAAGTCAATTGTCTGGGCAAACTTTAAATGCTGCCTGAATTACAATTTAAATGCCAATGTTGGCAATTTGTAAGTTGTCACCCGGCTGAGACATGCGTGTTTATGTGCCCCTAGGTAGGTAGGTTCCTACGGTTTCGCGGTTAGCCCCACCATTGTCCGTTCATTCTTGCTGCTTCCATGTCATTTATCCAGCCGAGTGTTTCTAATGCGCTTAAAAATGATATACACACCCCCTTTAGGAGGAGCTCCAGCCAATTAGTATCTGGTGACTAAGGTGGTGGGTACGTGAGGGGGGGTGGGGGAGGGTATAATCCCCAAATAGTAGCTGAGATTTCCTGTAGGGGCGGGGGGAGACCATCGATAAAACTCTCCCCTCTTAGACTCACTCCAGTTGCTGTCCACTTAATTTGGCAAATTAAAATGCTGCAAAAATAATTCACGCTAATTAAATGTCGTTCAATTTTTCTCGTATTTTTTGATGGATGGGTGGGGGAAGGGGGGGGGGGAAGGGAAAACGAAAATCAAATTCAAAGAAAGTTGGAAAATAAAGTCGATCAAGGAATGCTCTAAAATTGTGATTTATTTTGGTTTTTACTACAAATTAGAGTGACCATTTCTTTTTGAAACCAAGTCGAAGAGTGACCATTCAGTTAAGTCTTCATAGCCTTACCTACCCTTTCAAAAAAAAAAAAACAACAAAATATCCCCCCTTTCTGTATCTTTCTGTAAGCTCTAAAAACTTTTCAAATATTTGACATCGCTTGGCTTTTTTCCAAGGAGTTGGGCCCGGCCAGGATGCCATGGTGAACCCTTTTGATGTTGACGTTGATGATGATGCTCGCTCTGTGTTTATTGTCAGCTTTGAGTTTTTGTCAAACGCTTGATTGACTGATGGCTCTGCGGAAGGGTTTGGGGGCTCCTTGTGGTTGTCCTTGTTGACGCTTAACCGCATTTAATTTTATTGAATTTATTAAGTGATTAAAAAGTTGTCAATATCAACGAGTCATTGTTGATTGCCAGCGGCGTTGTTTGCTTTTGTTAGCCACATTGTCACAACAACAACAACAGCAACAACAGCGACGAGCTTGTTGTCCGTTTACTGTCCGCTTTAATCCCGGCTGTGGTCGCAAAAAAAAAAGATTTTAAATATAAACTGAAACTGAAAAGGACAACCAGGCCATGTCCGCTTTATGGACAATTGTGTAGAGATCGCTTTTTCAATATTTCGCATCGGCTTTTTGCAGCAAAAATTTATTAATGCGCAACTTTCGAGTGTGCGTGTGTGTGTGTGTGGGCTTTGCGGTTGCTGTGGATTATGCGGTTGCCACACTTGTTGCACGTTCACACTGATGATACCTGCCTGTGCAACCCAATCCCTAGCCGAAACAATTAGGCTGTAAAAACGCGCGACCTTGAGGCTTAATTGGTCCAAGCACACCAAAAGTTTCTGAGAATTGCCGAAGAAGAGCAAATTTGCCTAGGGTGCAACCCTCGACAGAGAGAGAGAGAGAGAGATGGAAGCCATCTGTCACTGCGGTCTTCGAATAATCAACTGAGTTTGACTTTGCCAAGTTACTTAACCCGTGATGACTAAAGCAAATACTGCGAGGGATGTTTAAGAAGAATAGGCTAGACTTAGTAAGATAAGGTAAGGTTTAGTTAGGTTAGATAAAGCTTAGATAGGTAAGGTTAGGTAAGCTTGGGTTAGCATTGGTTCGGTTAGCTTAGGAAAGGTTAAGGGGGTCTTCTCATTCAAAACCCGTTTTTTGGACCCTTTTTAAAAAAATTCTTATTTGAAAACGCAAAAGAATAATTGAAAACTTGTTTTATTTATTGTATTACAAAAGGTTCAAAGTAAATAAAAAATTTTTTTGCCTCGATACGAGGGCTGTTCAAAAAGTAATGAGACTTCAAAGTTGGTGGTGAAAAAAAGGTGTCGTCACGGCGGCCACGATTCGGGTCTCCGGAGCGTCCGAAACCGAAACCGAAAACGGGGTTATAATCAGTATAGATGTAATTCTCGGGTGAACCTCAAACTTAATTTTGTGATTTTTTTGACAAAATGGCGGCCATTCAAAAAAAAAAATTTCAATTTCGGGCTTTTTTTTGTAGTTTAGTGTAAAAAAAAAATAGTAAACATTTTTTTAAAATTATGGTCGAGGTTCACCCGAGAATGGTGACAATTCTGCGTCGATTCCATTTTGTTTCATGAAAATCGGTTCAGTTGAACTGGAGATATCATGGCCGCCAGTTCGAAAAACGTGGTTTCGAGATAAACGCGCTTTAAGTTTGCAGTTGCTTGGGAATTTAGGTCACATTGGGTCACTAAAAGGACTATATCTCCTAAACTAATTCGAGTTTTCGAAAATCCTTTTGGGGGGATATTTTTGAATATCCAAGCTATAAATAAACGCAAAAAAAAAAGTCGAATAAAAAAAGTTGCTCAATGAGAAGACCCCCTTAAGTATATAGGGTTAGATCGAGGGTCAGGTGGAGAGCAAGGTCTTCGTTTAAGTCATGGGTTAGGTTTAAGGTAGGGTCTAGTTAACCCAAGGCGTAGGAATAGGTCTAGGGATAGGTTAAAGGTTAGATCTAGTATAAGGTCTAGGGTTGGGTTGAGCTCTTGGGTTAAGGAATAGTTTAGTGTAAGGTATAGGGTTAGGTCTAGGGTTAGGTTTAGAGTTTGGTCTAAAGTTAGGTTAGGACAAGGGCTAGGTTAGGTCGAGTATTAGGTCTAGAGTTAGGTCAATGGTTAGCTTTAGGGTTAGGTCTAGGGTTGGATCTTATGTTAGGTCTTGGCTTAGGTTTAGGGTATCTTCTAATGTTACGTCAAGGGTTGGATATAAGTTTAGGTCAAGGTTAGGTGATGGTTACTTATAGGGTTTGGTCTAGGGTTAATTCGAGGGTTAGGTCTAGGGTAAGGTCAAAGTTAGGTCTACGTTTGGTCTATGTTTGGTCTAGGTTAGGTCTAGGTTAGGTCTAGGTTAGGTCTAGGTTAGGTCTAGGTTAGGTCTAGGTTAGGTCTAGGTTAGGTCTAGGTTAGGTCTAGGTTAGGTCTAGGTTAGGTCTAGGTTAGGTCTAGGTTAGGTCTAGGCTAGGTCAAGGTTAGGTCTAGGTTAGGTCTAGGTTAGGTCTAGGTTAGGTCTATGTAAGGTCTAGGTAAGGTCGACGTTAGGTCTAGGTTAGGCTTAGGTTAGGGCTAGGTTTTGTCTAGGAAAGGTCTTGGGTCAGTTCTTGGGTTAGGTCTGAGGTTAGGTCTTATGTTAGGTCAAGGGTTAGGTCTAGGGTTAGGCCAATATCTAGGTCTAGGGAAAGGTCTAGGATTTGGTCTAGGGTTATGTCTAGGGTAAGGTCTATGGTTAGGTCTAGGGTTTGGTCTAGGGTTACGTCTTGGATTAGGTCAGGGTCAGCTCTATGGTCAGCTCTTGGATTAGGTCTTGGGTTAGGTCTGCGGCTAGGTCTACACATTGGTCTTGGGTTAGGTTTTGGTTAGGTTTGCTAATGGTTTGGATACGGTTCGGCTAAGATTTGGCTAAGACTTGACTAAGACTTGACAAAGTAATCGCTAAGGTTTGTCAAAGGAATAGCTAATGTTTGGCAAAGGTTAGAGTAAAATTGGGAAAAGGTTTGGGAAAGGTTAGGAAAAGGTTAAGGTATGCTTTGAGTTAGGTTCTGGATCAATTTTGTGTATGTTTTGGGTAAGGCTTAGGAAAGTTTGGGTAAAGACAGTGTAAGATTCTCAGTTAAGTCTGGGAAAGTATGGGCTAAGGTTAGGTAAGGTTTGGGCAAAATTGGGAAATGGTTTAGTTAGGGCATGCTTAAGGACTGGTTAAGGATTGGATAAGGCTTGGGTATGGTTTGGGTAAGGATTGGCTAAGAAGGCTTTGGTAAGGCTTGGGGTAAGGGCCAGCTAAGGTTTGGCAAGGGATTGTATAAGGATTGGCTAAGGCTTAGCTTAGGAAGGATAAAGAATAAATTGATAGTTTAAATAAGATTAGGGCAAGGTTTGTTTTAGGTGTGGGTAAGGCTATGGTTAAAGATTGGGTAAGATTTGGGTTAGGATTGGTTTAAGTCTGGGTAAGGTTTGAGCTAGGTTTGGGTTTGGTCAAGGTTTAAGTATAGGCTAGGTTTTTGAAGTTCTGCTTAATTTTCGGTCTAAGATTCTATTTGCAGAACTTTCAAGATAAATTTTTTAGACTCGCTTTAGGGTTCTTTCTAAGGCTTCGCTCTAAGGTTCGAATCAAAGTACGTTCTTAGGTCCGTTTTAAGGTTCGATTACAGGTTGGTTTTTGAGGATTGATTTAAATTTCGTTGTAAGGTTTGTTTTAAGGCTTGGACTAAAGTTCTATTCCAGGATTGAGGTTGGACTTAAGGTCCGTTTTAAGGGTCGGATTTAGGTTCGATTTAAGGTCAGTTGTCAAGTTCGGTTTAAGGTTCTATTTAGGGTTCGTTTTTGAGGTTTGATTTATAGTTCAGAAGTTGCTTTTGAGGTTCGCTTCAGGGTTGGACTAAGGGTTTGATTTTAGGTTCGTTTTGTGCTTCTGATGAAGGTGACTTTTAAGGTTCGTTCTATGGTTCTATGGTTTGAGGATCGGCTTATGTTTTGATTAGGGGTTTGACTTTCGTTACGCTTCGTTACGTAAGGTTAGTAAGGGTTTAGGTAAAGGTTACTTGGCGTATTTGAGCTTCTTGAGCAGCAGAAGGAATCTCTTCTAAAATTTTCCCAGCTGGTGATCGATGACTCTCCTCTTCTCCTTGTACTTACCTTTGCTGCTTGAGCAACCCTCTTCTCTCTTTTGGCCCACGTTTGCTCATCAGCTCAAATTTTGTTTTTGGTCGCCAATCCTAACTATGATGACTCTCCCACCCACTCATCCTGCGCTGATAAATTTTTGGCCAATTCGTTAAAACCCATGACGCCATTGTTTAACAAACCAATTAGCAATCAAAATGAACTAACACGTCATGTCTGTCCTGGAGCTCTGGTCGGGGCAGCAGCAACTGTTTCCCAGCAAATGGGAGCGCCACTCTGTTGACATGTCGACGAGGAATTATGGCAGGCCAGGGGGTTGGGGAGCTGCTCGCTTCCATTCACAGTCAACAGTCGGGCCAAAAAAGCGAGCTACGTTAAGAGTTAAATTTTCAGAATTCACAATTCGGAAGACAGCAAACCAAGAGCCCAGCGGAGCAGGAGCAGGAGGCGGAGGCTACGGTAGTCATGTTAACAAGCAGAAATCATGACAACGTTGATGGCACTTGATGGTCTGCGTCCGTCCGGAGAGTCCTCGCAGACTCCAGCTCCTACTCGCTCATCAGTTCATTAGGAGACGAATCCAACACACAAAAAAAAAAAAAAAGAAAGAGAAAAATAACAAAACCAACTGCAAGGGAGTTGATTGCACTTATTAGTAGCAAGCCACCTGGTTGCCCCTGCCTGCTCATCCTCCTGGTCCGGGTCTAGGCGCTGCATTAGGGGGCGTCTGTTTAAATGTTGAAACATTACATTTTTAATTTGATGGATCAACAGAATAAACGAATCGTAAGCGAGGCTACGAGACAGTCATTGAGGTAATTGGGAATTGGTTTGGCATTTTTGGGGCCAGGAATGAGCAGAGCAATTGGAGATGGGATGTGTTTGATTTAAACTATTTGAGGTATAAGAGATGTTTTGAAAGGCCATAAGTGTCTCAGACAAGCAGAGGCGGAGGTTAACAATCTACTCATACTGTCTCATTTGTAGCTAAAGTGATGCTAATCACTATCCTAGACAGATCAGCCCCTGAAATATGAGACTTTCACGAAAACTCGTCTGAAAAATGAATAGTTAACTACATATATCGAAACGAGATTCCCCAGTTGTTTAAGGTTTGGTTTAGGGTTTGGTTGGAGGTTAGATGAAAGGTTCGGTCTTAGGTTCGACATGACCCTTTCAACCCCTGGGCGCCTGCGCCAGACTTTGACACACACTTACTTCCACTCGATATGCTGGAGATGAGAGAGATGAACGCAGCGTCATAGTGTGACCATAGTTGCCACAGTTATCGATAGTCGCTCGTGTCCAGTGGCGGCAGAGTCGCCACACACACATACTAGATTACACTGTGCTACAGTGCAGAAAAGACCTGTAAAGCAGATGGCGTTTAACACTTCCTCATACTTGGATTTCCTCGGGGACCGACAAAATCTGAAGATAAGGCTCATTTTGATCACTTTACTTGATTTTTGCGTATAGTTCCTGTTGCGAATATGCACATTTCTTTCAACAAAACCAGTAGACGTAGTCCAATTATCAAATGTTTATCCTTTAAAGACCTTTTGCCAAATAATAAGACAAGATTCCCAATCCATAGGTAGACCAGGTGCCTTCACCGACGTATAGCGTAAAGTCGTAATCCAATCTCAATATCAATAGTTGCTCCAAATTCTTCTCCAACACTGCAGAAATGTCTTCCAGAAATCTCTCGGTGTCCCAGAAATCTCTATAGACTTACGTATAAACGAAGAGATACTTAATTTTACTAGGATGACTTTATATGCAAAGTGACAAGAATAATGTCGGCTACTAGATTTTAGGGAAGGAAATCCGTACGCATTAAATCTACTTTGCCTTGAGCAGTCGGTTTCAAATCTCTCAACTTTTGTCATCTAATCTAGTAGTCTAGCATTTTGAAGACACTTTATATACAAAGGCAAGCACTTTTATTTCGAAACGAAACCGTTTATAAGAAACTCTCTAGAGATTTCTGGGACACACCTGACAATCTCATTTGGAAGTCTTCTCTTTCCGTCTCATATCTGAATAAATATATATATTTTTTACCACAATTGCGCAAGGTTGCCCACAAGCAACATTACAACTTTACCAACGTTTAGTTCTATCTTAGCGAAGTTCTATTAGTTCTATCTCGAAAGGGTTAGGGTTCGCTTTAGGGTTTTAAGGTAAGATTCAAAGTTCGGTTTAATGTTCTCTTTGAGGTTCTATAGGGTTCGTATTTTAGGTTTGGCTTAAGGTTCGTTGTTTGGTTTGTTTTAGGGTCTTTGGGTTTGATTTAAGGATCGGCTTAAGGTTCATTTGCTGCTTTCATTCCCAGTGAAGTCATGCCAGTTAAAAGATATTTTTCCAGGAGCAGGTTGCTATTTGATAGAAATATCTGATGTTACACCCGCAATTTCTGAAAAGTCTATGTAGCGATTGGGGCGGTTAAACACATCCAATCAGTATTTTTTGATCAGGTCGCTTGTTTGTAATTTCTGTAAATAAATTTTTAAGAGTAGAAGAATATTTAGGTCCTTGAGGTTCGAGCTATGGTTCGGTCTTAGGTTGTGTTTGAGGTTCGAGGTAAGGTTCGTTTTTGAGGTTCGGTTTAAGGTTTGTTTTAAGGCTTATTTTAAGGGGGTCTTCTCATTCAAAACCCGTTTTTTGGACCCTTTTTAAAAAAATTCTTATTTGAAAACGCAAAGAATAATTGAAAACTTTTTTTATTTATTGTATTACAAAAGGTTCAAAGTAAATAAAAAAAATTTTTTTTTGCCTCGATACGAGGGCTGTTCAAAAAGTAATGAGACTTCAAAGTTGGTGGTGAAAAAAAAGGTGTCGTCACGGCGGCCACGATTCCGGGTCTCCGGAGCGTCCGAAATGAAAAAAAAACGGGGTTATAATCAGTATAGATGTAATTCTCGGGTGAACCTCAAACTTAATTTTGTGATTTTTTTTGACAAAATGGCGGCCATTCAAAAAAAAATTTCAATTTCGGGCTTTTTTTTGTAGTTTAGTGTAAAAAAAATAGTAAAAATTTTTTAAAATTATGGTCGAGGTTCACCCGAGAATGGTGACAATTCTGCGTCGATTCCACTTTGTTTCATGAAAATCGGTTCAGTTGAACTGGAGATATCATGGCCGCCAGTTCGAAAAACGTAGTTTCGAGATAAACGCGCTTTAAGTTTGCAGTTGCTTGGGAATTTAGGTCACATTGGGTCACTAAAAGGACTATATCTCCTAAGCTAATTCGAGTTTTCGAAATTTTTGAATATCCAAGCTATAAATAAATGCAAAAAAAAAAAGTCGAAAAAAAAAGTTGCTCAATGAGAAGACCCCCTTAAGCTTAAAAGCATGAAGCTTTAATTTATTCCACTATTAAAAAATACATTTTCTATAGGAACAAAATCCATATAAAATAAGTTATTTTTAGCGGCTTATTACTTAAAGCTTTATTGTTACCACTAAGAGAAGTAAATGTGTATAGCGAAAATATTCGTCTTTTGCAGTTGAGTTCTGTAAATCCCTCACCTCAGAGCCGAGTTCTGAACCTCTACAACTGACCAAGGTAGAAGAGGCAAGTGAAAGCAATTCCAGCGAAAGCGCTGGATTTTGTCTGAGCAACTGTTTTTCAAATTGTCATACATAGACGTTCAAGTTTCCACACAAGCAACATATTAAATTATAAAATATTTTTAAAAATATTTTTTTTGTAGTTTTTTTTTAATATTTGAAAATGGCTAACCAAATTAATGGAAAGGTAGAACAAACAATAAGCAACAATAAAAAAAATTAAATTGAAAAATAAACTAGGAATAACAACCTGCTAGGGAAGACGATAGCTTCACTTTGAACAATTGTGTAAAGTTTCAACTGGGCATACATTTTGCCCCAAATCAAAGCCTACTATGATGGTCAGAATTTTTTGAGGAAGTGCATGGCCTGCTGAGTGGCAACAAATAGGCAAATGCAAATGAGATTAAAATAAAGCCCATCCTGTGTATCGATTTAGTACTTAGTTCTTAGTATGGGAGTATTGGGTATCGAGCAATGAGTACTTAGTTCCAAGTATCCAGTACTAAGTATCGAGAACTGAGTGTCAAATACTGTGTATCGAGTACTGAGTATCGGGTTCTTAGTATTGAATACTGACTAATGAGTACTGAGTATGGAGTACTTTGTATCGAATACCTAGTATCGAGTACTTATTACTGAGTACTGAATATCGGGTACAGAGTATTGAGTACCTAGTTAGTATCGAGTTCTTAGTACTGAGTTCTGAGTAGTGAGTACTGAGTAATGCGTCGAAAGTACCGAGAATCGAGTACTGAGTACAAAGCAAAAGTTGGAGCATATACTTCAATGCCTCATAAGAGTTAGCCATACTCACACATTTCTCTTTTAAATTTTGAGTACGAATTGTGGCAAAAGTTCTAGAAATGATGTACAATTCAATTGGCAGCAAGCGTGTGTGATGACACAACATAGCTTTTTTGTGATAAAAGAGCTGGACTGACCGAAAAACAGACCTGCTGCCGAATTTTTGAGGTAAGTAAACTTGGTACGATTATTTAAGTCAAAGTAGATCGATTCCAATGCAAAAATTGTTTTGTATTGAACCAAATTAAAATAAAGAACAGACTTCTTCCCTAGTTTTTTTTTTCGTATTTTTGATTAATTTTTGGTGTATATGAAATTTTATTGCACTGAGCACAGTTGGTGGGCTTTATTACAAAGGACACTTGTTTTTCTTGTTGTTATTATTGTTGGTTTTTAGCACTCAATTGGATTTGGTGCTGCTTTTGTGTTGTTGCATTGTGGCATCGATTGTTTGACTTGGCCTGCCTCGGATATTGTAATTTTCTTCTTTTTTGGCCCAGCTTGTTGTCGTCTCGCCTCGCCCTGTGTGAATACGCGAAGCATTGCGGTCGCCATATTGCGTTTGCATACACGCCCACTCGCCCACACACACACACACACACACGTATAGACATTGACATGAGCGTAGTATTGATGGGCATGTTTCATGCGCCGTTGTCAGCCAAATTTAATGCGCGCCGCAAATATGCAAGCCTGCCACGCCTCTACCCCAACGCTCCCCCCGGCATCCTTCTCTTCAGTTTGTGTCAGACAACAAGCGCGACTTTTCATTTGGTCATTTAATAAAATGCAATGCCCCGAACCAGCACCCACAAAGAGGGGGCGGGGTAAAGGGAGGGGCGTGACTGTGAAGCGGGCGACGGGCTGAAAATTGTTGTTGGATTTATGGCGGCATTACATGACATGATTAATGGGCTCCAATGGCATGTGAAGACTCAGTGAGGGAGCGAGGGAGCGAAGGGGCCAGCACAATGGACACGTTACAATGTTGACCAGAAGGCGGATTTAAAAACCAGCACATCATCGTCAGCGTCATCAAAGCAGCTGAGGACCCACGAGCGGCTGCTGTTTGGTGTGGTGGAAAAGTGAGGACAAAAATTAAGGATTTGCCTTGACGTAAAGTTAATAAAATGTTGTGGTGCCCTTGAAATAATTTACTTAAGATCCGGGGAATCAGTCTGAGATTGAAGCGGAAACGATGCGAGTCCGGAACATCGACTTTTTTACTCTAAGCCGAAGCTTAATTCGAACCTCAATAACGAAAATTGAAAGAATCTTAAAACAAACCATAAAACGATCCTATAAACGGACCTCAAAAACGAACACCAAAAATAACCTTAAGCCGACCTCTAAAACGAACTTCAAAAATAACCTTAAGTCGATCCTTAAAACAAATCTTAAGGTTCGACCTTAAATCAATTCTGAAAAGAGCCATAAAACGAACCTTAAACTGAGCCTTATATATGAACCTTATATCGAACCTCAAAAAGAACCTTAAGCCGAACTTTAAATCTAACCTTAAAACCCCAAAACGAACGATAAAGCGAACCCTAAAACAAACTTCAAAAGTAACCTGAAATCAAACCTTAAGATGAACCCTAAATCGAACCTTAAAACCCTGAAGCTTAACCTAAAATAAACCTTCAGACTATCCCTAAAACGAACCTTAAACAGGACCTCAAAAAAACCCTCAAATCGAACTAAACTAAGCAAAACTCAACAACCAACTTTAGTCGAACCTTAAATGGAACCTTTAATCTAACCTTAAGCTGAACCTTAAATCCAACCTTTAAGCCCTAAAGCGAACAATAAAATAAACCTTAAACCGAACCTCAAATAGAAACCTTATATCGAACCTCAAAAAGAACCTAAAGCTGAACTTTAAATCTAACCTTAAAACCCTAAAACGAACCATAAAGCAAACCCTACGACAAACTTCAAAAGTTACCTGAAATCGAACCTTAATATGAACCCTAAATCGAACCTATAAACCTTTCAAACGAACCTTCAAAAAAACCTTAACTAAAGCTTAACCTAAAATAAACCTTCAATCAATACCCAAAACAAACCTTAAACCGGACCTCAAAAATAACCTTAAGTCAAACGTTTAAACGAAACTCAAAAACCAAACTTTAGTCGAATCTTAAATGGAACCTTTAATCTAACCTTAAGCCGAACCCTAAAGCCCTAAAGCGAACAATAAAATAAACCTTAAACTGAACCTTAAATAAGAACCTTATATCGAACCTCAAAAAGAACCTTAAGCCGAACTTTAAATCTAAGCTTATAACCTTACCACGAACCAAAGAGCGAACCCTAAAAATAACTTCAAAAATAACCTGAAATCGAACTTCCAAACCCTTAAGCTGACCTTAAAATAAATGTTCAAACTATCCTTAAAACGAACCTAAGCCTAACCTCAAAGATAACCTCAAATCGAACCTTTGATGGCACCTTAAATCTAACCTTAAGCCAAACCTTAAAACGAACCTGAAAACAAACCTTAAAACCAACAATAAAACGAACCAAAAAACGAACCATAAGCCGAGCCCTAAATCTAACCTTATTAACCCTTCAACGAACCTTAAAACGATCCCTAAGCCTAAACTTAACAAATAACCTTAAATCGAACTTAAAAACGAACCTTAAATCAAACCTTCCAACCCTAAAGCGAACCTTTAAACGATCATTAAGAGAAAGAAAGTCGGTCAAGCCCGACTATAACATACTCTGTACCTGTGAAGTGTTGCCCATCACCGTTGCGACCGGTGTTTTCATTATAACTCGACAACCGTTCATCCGATCTCTACCATTCCTTTGGCGGATTATTCTAATTACTAATTGTGTCCAGAAGGAACGAATCTTCTATCTATAAAACTGTGTGAGATATGACGTTTTTTCCAATTTGCGGAGGCGGGAGGGGACGTGGCTAAAATTAAAAATAAACTTGATCTGCCTGCAAGTATAAGAAGCATAAGTCCCATACATGTCGAACCTCTATCTCTTACCATCTCTGAGATCTGTGCGTTCATACGGACAGACAGACGGACATGGCTTTTGCACAAACTTATTATACTCTATGTACCTTTGGTACAGAGTATAAAAACTTCGAACACTTTTTGGGAAGATGCCCTATTTTGTATACATCGGTGATTTGTTTTTATATATTTCATCAAGGTCGGAGCCTTTTTCATACCTTGATAATTTCTCTTCTTTATTTTAAATAT
>JAEIFV010001400.1:0-54671 GCA_018904265.1 Lordiphosa collinella
TGTTACTTCAAAATGTTCAATAAACAAAAAAAAACAGTGGCAAGCTAATAGTGGCAAGCTACCAGTGGCAAGCTGAAAGCAAAACTTAATCTTGTACTTGGGGGGGGCCTCAGACAATGGATGGGCAAGTTGACATACTTGAAGGCAACCAGGGCAGTTTGGGCCCAATGACGTTTATGCTGACACCGAAAGTCATCATCCACAACAACAGCAATAAAGCGTGCCACACAGTTGCAGCACCTCCCGGCTGCTTGACTGGCAAATATTTGCCGCATAGGCAAACTTGTGCCATTGCCCCTGGGGCGGAAGGAGGAGGCTGTTGTTTAAAATTGTTGCAACGTGTTGGCTGCTGGTGCCACTGCCTCGTGCGTCGTCTAGTTTCCGCTCCAGATCATAAACAAAGTGTAAGCGTGCTAGGTTGTATGTTTGATGCCACTTCCACATCACTCGCGGCCATTTTGCATTGCATACTTTTCGGCTACCCAGGCAAAGTCATCAGGTTAACGCACATTTGGCAATGGAGTGACTCGAAACAGGCATTTGGATTGAGTTATGCCGGACAATTTTGAATCAAATTAGTGTATCTCTTAGGGTAAATAGAGGAATAACTTGAAGCTAACCTGATTTCCGTCTCGGTACATACCGAAATGTTAGGTTCTTTTGCAGTTTTTTCAGTGCTGCTACCTTCATTTATCAACGATTGCCTGGAAATGTTCCTAGCATAATGTAACCAAGCCTAATCGGAATAAGTAGTTTTGTGGGACATAAGCAAGCTAGCTGCAGATTGTTATAAAGGCTGAGCAGGGTTGATCCGTACGTATATAGAGAATACGAAAAGAAACGGATGTAGCGTAAAGTTAAGGGGGATGTTGAGACTAGTCCATGTGCAACTCGAAAGAAGATGCCTCGATTGGATGGGTCCACAGTGGTGAGGGTAGTGGGGTTAATAGGACAGTGGAATAGGTTTCGGGTAATATGTGGACTACTTCCAGATCGTAGTTGGGATAGCCTGGTAGCTAGCCGGGTCTGCTGGTTACCGCTTCTGGGCATTTGTGAGCAAGGAACAAAGAAATATTTGAAAGGCAAATGACAAATAGAAGCGGTAAATACATTCTAGCACCACGGTTTAATCAAAAGATCGTAGAACAACGGGATGAGTAATGGCCATACAAGGGTGTATTTCAATGTGGACCAGAGATCTGCACGTGTGCACCGCAACTGCAAGTGCACTGCATAAGTACTTGATATTTTCGCACTCGGATATCCCGACTACACCAACAAAATGTATACAGTAGTATTTCTACTCGCTGCATATATGCGTCTCGCACTTAAGTGCCGAAAACACTCGCGCCACTCGCGTAGCGTATAGGAAATAGTCATTCAAATGGGGAACCCTAAAATTTGAGTGTTAAATTATCCACCAACAGTTCAAGCAACGCATTTTCTATCTAAAGCTTTCTCACTTAAGTATTTTTTTACTCATGCTTGCCTCTGGTGGAATTTTTTTTTCTGGTGACCTTGTGTGTCTGCTCTCTGATAAGTCTTCGGCTTCTGTTCGTTTCCTTCATTTCTCGTCAAATTCATCCCTGTATCACGTTTGCATACCCTTTAAATTTGAGCGAGCATTTAACCTATGTTTTTTATGAAAATATTTTAGAATTTTAAAATAAGGTCCTTGGACCGTCGTTCTTGGAAAAGACTTGCACATGTTTATTATTCTTATACCACAAGCAATATTTTTTGTATGGATCTTTAATATATTTATTCATATACTTAAGTCGGATATGCCTCTCCCTACCCTGAGTAGGCAAACGTGACGCGTGATTTACAAACCAACAAATGCGAAGAGCAATACTCAAGTAATACTTAAGTATTGGTAGAATGTGTGCTCAAAACACCGGGTTATTTGCGTATTCCTCTTTGCTGTCCGAGTAAAATTGGTGTGTAACCTGCAAAGTCTGCGTTCGACCGCCCGCTCAAAGACGAAAGTATCGTGCGGTGTCGCTCAAACCAGGAACAAGTTAATGTGACACCCGCTCAAAACTGAGACCAGTCACTGAAATACTAGTCCGATATGAGTGAGTATATGAACTGACTTCATATTTTGAGTGGAAAATCATACCCAAGACGCATTTACATCAAGTATACTCGAGTCAAGAAAACAGGCACTCTTGCAGATCTCTGATGTGGACCTTCAAATTTACATGAGTCTGCCGGGCGTAATCCAAGTCTGCCCGGTCTGCCCAAAGTTCCACGCTGCAACCCTCCCTTCAAATTTCCCTGACATTCACTTATATGGCCGTTACTCATCACATTCTGAAATCTGGGTCTGGGTTAGAGAGAATATCGATCTTGAAAAGTGCTTTTGCGCCGCTGTGAAGAATGTGAATAAATATGTTTCTACAATAGAAAATGTGTCATGTGTCGCAGCAATGAGAGGGAGTAGCCTACATTGAACTCCCTTGTAGGGATCACTAGTGAAGACGTGGCCAAAAGGGTTTTATTGATCAATGATGGGTGGGAATGGTTGTGCACCATAATTTCAGGCACAGCATGAGCTCAAAGGGAGCGATTACTGGTTTTGTCTCAGATTTGTCTTGTCTTCTGTCTTTTTCGAGTAGTGTAAATTCAGTCAGTCCAGTAAATTGTAAATTCATATCTAACCAAGCACCCTTTGCGAGACGGTTCCTCACCTTTCCCACTCCCATTCTACCGACTAAATTGAGGCCGGATATCACCGCGTGCTCCGTTCTTGGCCAAATAACATCTGCTCGTCCACTAAAGCAAACTCACTTAAATTTTTTTTTTGGGTGAACAGCTACAAACATCTTCCTCTACGTAACATTATAAATGTTAAAATACAAACTGCTCAAGAATTCCGCGCCAAAAAAACAAATCTGTATTGGGAATATTTGGAATATGACGATATCAAAAATGTTAGCCTGTGTGCTCTTTTTCTAATTTGAAATTCGCTGCTCCAAATGGCCAAGCCTAAAGTAAAAGATTTAATTTCAAAGAAATGATTCTCAAATTCGTATTAAGCCAGAGGTGCTTAGAGCAACCTTACGGCGGAGTAGAAACCAAAACATATTAAGAAATTCTTTTTTTTTTCAATACACTGCAGCGTGTTTTTCAAGTCAAATCATTCGTCGCCAGCAACAAAATCACCAACTACATGCAAAATCGTTACTTTCTCAGTTTAGCCAGAAGCACAAGTCCTGATGGCTTAGTCGTTTCGCCACCAAGACAATTGAAGGATGATGAATAAGGGCATAATCGGTTTTTAAAGTGAAAGCATTCAACAATTCCAGGAAACGAATGGAAAATGGTGACAGGACTTTGAAAGATATAAATACTCAAATGGTGGGAAAAAGTTCCAATAATTACCCAAAACAATAATTTATAAGTTATCGAAAGCTCTATTATAAGTTCCTTATACACAATCAATTGTCGAAAGACTATTTTTTGATGTAAAATGTATTTTAATGAAACATATTGGATGCAAAAACTTAAACCGTAATTGTGATACTGAGATAAAATCATACATGTTGTTATTTTAAATTAAAATGTATATTTAACCATTTTGCAGGTTATACCACTAGTCGAGATTCCTTTAGTTATAAATATTTGCGAAACCTACATGCAAAATGCCTGCAGTCGCATTCAATGAAACAAATTAAAATCAACATCAAGTGCAACTGCAAATGCCTGCCAAAGGCTAAATTTCCGAACAAATTGAATTGCCCTCGTTGACTTTATGGGCTCATAAGTTTCAAAATAAAGAACAAAAGGGGAAGAGTGTATTTTTAGACAGGCCTCAAAATCAAATCACACAAAATGTTTCACCACAAAAATAAATAGAATCAGGAGCCTGACCAACTGCTAAGCCGGCTTAAGTTTGAACAAAAAAAAACACCCATAGGTATGTATAGTACATACATACGTATGTATGTATACAGATTTGAAGCATACCGAAGGAAGAGCAATTTGATTTATTAGTCATTATTTGCCCAACCAAATGGAAAACTGAAATGAATCGCAGCTTAGCTTACGAATTCCTTGACAGGGCAAGACTGTTTGATGACAATTTTAAATTAAATTCCAAAAAGAAACTATTTAAAATAAAGGAAGTGTGTTAAAAAAGTAGAAGAAGGTTTTTATATTCTATATACAAAGTCATTGCTCACCTAGTGTCAGAATAAGACAGTCACATTTTCCGCCCACTCTTCTTGGAAAACACAGCTTTAAGGCTTATAGCCTTGCTTAGTTCACTTTCGCTGAACTGATTCGTATTAGACTTTAAGAAATAAATGGTCAAGGACAAAATTCGTACGAAAGCAACCTAAAGTGTAGAAGTGAAAAGTGTTCAAAAAATAATATTTTAAAGAGCTATGCGGACATTTTTCTGAGGCAAATTAATCAAGGCAATAGCTATAAATGAAATGCTAAAAACGAATAAAACTTTCCCATTCTTATTCGGATATGCCCTTTAGGACCAATTTCTCAAAACATCGGGAATAGACACATTAAAATTTAATGATTAAATCAACATTCACACAAACTGGAGCGCATTCACTTCATTTTTGGGAAGACAGCATCAGCATTAATTGACAAGACTGGACCGAGGGACAACACTTAGGACTTGGTGGATACATTACTCCAACGAAATCTTCTCCAGAGCAGGGTCTGGAACAATTAGGTTAGGAAAACTCTGGACCTTATATCCTAGCAGCTCGTTTTTCTAAATAAGACAACTTATCGACCTTTTACTTTTCTATGGAAGCTATACCATATAGATGTCCGATTTCGACCATATTTAGTGGAATCTTGGTAAAGCTTATCAAACTAACTTGCACATTTTTTGAAGGCGATTCCATTTAAAACAAAAAGTTTTTACACTAGAACTTCTTTCGACCGATCATTCATTCTGCAGCTATATGCTTAGTCATCCGATTTTGACGAAACTTTGTGGAATTGTGTAAAAGTACATAAAATAAATATAAGCCAACGTAAGGGACGTTTCTATTGAAAACAAAATAGTTTTTTATACCCCTTGCAGAGGGTCTTATAAAAATTGTCCGGATGTTTGTAACGCATAGAAGGAAGCATCTCCGACCACATAAAGTATATATATTCTTGATCAGCACGACGAGCTGAGTTGATTTAGCCTCTAGTCCGTCTGTCCGTCTGTTTCTATGCTATCTCCTCCGTCAGTTTTAAAGCTATCCTCACCAAACTTTGCACAAAGTCTTTTGGTACAAATACGCTGCACATTTGTCGGAACCGGCCGGATCGGATGACTATAGCATATAGCTGCCATAGGAACGATCGGTTGAAGAAACTATTTAAAGAGAAAAACTGTTTTGTTTTTAATGAAAACGCCTCCGAAGAACGTATTTCTTAGTTAACTATCCTTCCCGATGATTTCACTAAGTTTGGTCGAAATCGGATGATTATAGCATATAGCTGCCATAGGAACGATCGGTCGAAAACAAGTTCTAGTGAGAAAAACTGTTTTGTTTTTAATGAAAACGTCCTTATCATTGGCATACACTTATTTTATATCCTTCTACACAATTCTACTAAGTTTGGTCGAAATCGGATGACTATAGCGCTCCCATAGGAACGATCGGTCGAAAAACTAGTCTTAATGAGAAAAAACTTTTCTGTTTTTAATGGAAACGCCTCTAAAGTACGTATATCTCAGTTAACTATTCCCATGATTTCACAAGTTTGGTTGAAATCGGATGACTATAGCATATAGCTGCCATTGGAACGATCGGTCGAAAAAACTAGTTCGAGCGAGGAAAACTTTTTTGTTTTTTAATGAAAACGTTCTTTTTTTATTGGCACACATATTTTATATACTTTGGACACATTTCAACAAAGTTTTATCAAAACCTGATGACTATAGCATATAGCTCCCATAGGAACGAATGCTCCAAAACTAGTTCGAGTGAGGAAAACTTTATTGTTTTTAATGAGAACGACCTTTTTATTGGCATATTCTTATTTTATATACTTTAACACATTTCTACAAAGTTTTATCATGACTATAGCATATAGCAGCAGTATGAATGATCGGTCGAAAAAAAGTTCTAGTCAGAAAACTTTTTGTTTTTAAATGGGATCGCCTCCAAATTTCGAAATTCTCAGTGTATTATGCTTTCCATGATTCCACCAAGTTTAATCGAAATCAGACATCTATATAGTATAGATCCCATTGAAAAGTTGTCTTAGTGAGAAGAACTTTTTTGTTTTCAATGGAAGCTGCAGACATAAAACTTCGGCCGAGCCGGAAGGTAACTTTCCCCTATTTTTTCTCTTTAAGACTAGTTTTTCAACCGATCATTCCTATGGCACTTCTATGCTATAGTCATCCGATCCGGCCGGTTTCGACAAATGTGCAGCGTATTTGTACCAAAGACTTTGTGAAAAGTTTAGTGAGGATAGCTTTAAAACTGACGGAGGAGATAGCATAGAAACAGGCGGACAGACGGACAAGGCTAAATCAACTCAGCTCGTCGTGCTGATCAAGAATATATATACTTTATGTGGTCGGAGATGCGTTACAAACATCCGGACAATTTTATAATCCTAGAAATCTTTTTGTTTTGTTGATTTAAAACTTCTCGTATTATGTTAGGAGATTTTGGCAAACCAACCAAAGCCAAGACACAAAGCAACCAAGCCGACTTCGCGAACCTGCGCGAATTAGCACTGTTTTTGTAGTTGGACCATAATCTTATACACACAACTTTAAACTAGACTTTCGAAAAAGGAAACGAATTCTCTCGAAGTTCTGGGACATCGACGGATTTTTCAAGCGATTTGCTAACCAACCGAAGCCAAAATCTCTGGAGATTTCCAGGACACCCCCGATAATTACAATGATTTCACAAAATTTACGTTGTAATTTTCTATTATGAAGAAATTTTGGTGATAAATATTAATTAAAGTAAGTCGTAAGTTCTTGCGTACCCTATTTCCAATTTCACTTTTGGCATGAATTTGTGGTTTTGAATTTGGCAAAAAACGAAAGAGCTTAACAGCAAACCTTTTCGGTCAAACTATCTGCTAATTATTCGATTAAATTAAGCTGCAATTGAGCTTCTAATAACTTTAATAGTGACCCTCTTTTGTTTATAAAATACAACAATCAAATTTTTACCGAAATATTGGCCAGCCATTCCAAATTGATGGACAACTTACATATGGGTTTTCCTGCCACCCGCCCAACCAAGCGATCATCCGTGCCACAGAATGAGGTAGAAATCCTCTTGACACTGGCATTGATTGCTCAGATCTCTTTGGCAGATACATAGCAATATGTGAATGAAAGTGTTTTTTTCAATATCATAAATTTTTATAAATACATCATCTTTATGTGTGTGATGTGTGTGTGTGTGTGTGTGTGAGTCTGGCCCTCTTGAATGTGTGCCAACCAACTGAATCGCTGGCAATGTTCTCGGACGACAACTCGACAGTTGCAATTGGTGCGTCGCGCGGTTCGAACAACGCGCTTACTTAATCTGCTGACACTTTTATGTATACGTACAGAGTACATCAGTATACATATATTGATGCCAACCGATTTACAAGCATAATTAATTGACAAGTTGTTAAACACCGCAATTAAATGCGCCCGGATTTTGCCGTAAAAATTATCAATTAAAATCAATTAACAACAAAAATTGTAAATTGAAAAATATACAAAAAATAAAAGGGAAAAAAGCAAGAGAAACGATGCCCGCAAGAAAAAATGTAAACACCACAGGTAGCATAATTAAATTTTAATTTACCGCACAGACAACAAATACTTCTACGGCAAGAAATACAGATAGACGGACAGTTTAATGGCAGAGCAAGAATTGTGCGCATAAAAATTCCATTCTATGCCGTACAGTGGCACAAAACACTTGGAAATAGTGCACCACTGTGCCGGGTGGGGCGCATTGTTTCACATTTGTTTTATTTATAAAATAGCACACAATGTGTGTGAGGCAAACAAAGTTGAAGAAACAAGACGCGGCCTATAAATAAATTCCATATAATTTAATACAATATAAGCGAAATACACAGAGAGAGAGAGAGACAGAGAGACAGAGGGAGATGTGGGGATGTAAACTATTTCCGTTTTCATATCAAATGATGACAATGTATTCTTTTCTAAGGAAAAGTTGCCAGTTGCCTTCTAAGATCTCAAATTTCCGCAAATTTCTAGCCCCAAGTTACCAAAAGACCTTTCAATGCAAGTTCTACCTGTATATAATAGATGACACCAGTATAAGACTCTCATGGAATCCCTAATGGGCACCAAACTCTAAAGAAAGGGACTTTCACGTCTTTGCTTTGATTTTAAAAATCTCTCTCAATTGCATTCCAGAGTGGCAGTGCTTGTACTTTGTTGAAGTATTTCAAATTATCCAGTGTTTCTTTTTAGATGTTCTTTATTGGAGTATAGTTTCGAGTGCTATTTTTGGAATAGACTTGAGCGCCCCCTGATGCAGACTTATGAGATTTTCATGAGCGTGAAATGCGTCTTCTTGTCCGTTTCTTGGCACCAAGCTATATTCCAGCTAGTAAAATTAGTTAGCGAGAATTAGGGGCTAGGGACCAAATCTGGTCCAAAACCCGGTATGAAATCACAAAACTTTTGCGGAAGTGGAATTGAGAACAAGGCTGAATATTTGGATGTCGAGTAGAGCAAGCCATAGCTTCGCGAACGGACCACAGTTTGTAGTCCAACAGATTCCGGTCAGGGCTACCAGCAGGCCAATCATCCGTAGAAATGAAGTTCGGTAAATGGTTTTTTAGCCTGGTTTGAGTCGTTTTTGCTTTGTGAGATGCAGACTCCGTCTTGTTGAAGAGTCCACAGCTTGTTTGCAAAGAATGTCGTATTGAGATGATACACTTTCGCCAAAGTTTTGACTCCTTTTTCACAAAAATTGTGATTGGTGAACTCATCATAGGCGACTCCTCACCAAACCCTCAAATAAGCCGGATGTTGACCTCTCTGAACTCACGGAATGAGTTCGTCAGAACAAAGAATTTGTCTGTGGGCATTGTTCGCGCATTGGCGACGCACTGCTTTCGATTTTGTCTAGCGTTTTTGCTTTAATGTTGTTGTTAGCAAGTGGCCGGTGAGTCTTTTGTATGCACTGAGTCAAAAGTCACATTTTGTGATGCGCGACATGCTGTGCTTGCCGATATTAATCTCACGAGAGATGCTTTTCTGCTTGCGCAGTAGATTTCGACGAATTCGATCTTGAACGACTTTGATGGCTTTGAAGCGCGGACGGCTGTCATTGGAACGATCGGTCGAAAAACTAGTTTTTGTAAGAAAAACTTTTTGGTTTTTAATGGAAACGCCTTCAATCTTCATATTTCTTAGTTAATTATGGCTTCCCGTGATTCCACTAAGAAATCGGACATCTATATAGTACAGCAGTCATTGAAAAGTAGTGTCTGAAAAGTAGTCTGAGTTAGAAAAACTTTTTTGTTTTTAATGGAGGATGCAAGAGTATACAAAACTTCGGCGGGGCCGAACTTAACTTCCCCTATTTTTAACTCTTGTTTTATAAAGTGATGGTAGAATTCTGACCTTCAGTAATAAAACATTAGTTTATACATGACCCAAGGATGATTATAGATTTCCTCAAGGTATCTGCCATTTCTAGAACGAATTTTTCTACTTCTATCAAGTATATATATACCTGTGTCAAGTATTTTCGTACTTACCGAGATTTTGAAAATGTTAGTTCTAATTTAAAGTACAATGTTTTTGATCTTTCTTCTAAATGAGAGATGACCACTTTTAGTGGTTTTATAAGGTTTTCGAAAATAACGAATAAGGTAAGTTTAGGACGCGATGGCTGAGAGCGATAAGTCGCCCTCCCACTTAGCCCTCTTTGGGCCTACTGCGATGCCATATGTGTTCCCTGATTAGACAATGGCCCGTCAAGGTTCCCTACTCAGGCCTAAAAGCGTCTTGGTACGCTTTAGGTTTTGTATTAGCCTCGCTACCGCACTGGAGGAAAGGTTTTTCTACCGATCCGCAGGGAGACAAAGTTCAGTTTTTGTGTTGTTGCCATGGGCATCATTATTGTGCTCTTCTCTGAAAGGAGTTCGATGGTGGTACCTATTCTGGCCAGTTTGTCGGTAAACTCATATTCTTCTATGTTGCGATCTACATAAGGTGTGTAATAAAGTGTCGTGCGATCTAATTTAGAGATGAGCGACATTCAGTAAGCGTTTTTGTATTATTGGTATATGAGTCAAAGTGCTTTAAGAGCGGCTTGACTGTCTGAGTATATACGGCGGTGACCCAGAAATCTCTTCCAACCAAATTCCAACCCAAAACCAATTCTCGGTGTCCTAGAATCTTTTTCTGTTGGTTTTAAACCTCTCGTATTTTGTTAGGAGATTTTGGCTAAACAACCAATATACAGCCATTATACAAACCAACCAAAAGCAACTTCACTAACCTACACAATTTTGTACTGTTTTTGTAATAAGACCATAATCTTATACATATACCTTTAAACTAGACTTTCGAATTCTTTTGAAGTTCTGGGACACCGACAGATTTCTCGAGCGATTTGCAAACCAACCGAAGCCTAAATCTCTGGAAATTTCCAAGACACCCCCGATAAAGTCGTTTCCTTCTCTGACCGTTTCCTGCACAGGTAGGTTACAGCTTCTTTGTTGGCCTTCGCTTGGTACACACTCAGGATCGATAAGTTCAAATTGAGGTTGGAGATGAAAACGCCACTTTCTTCTTTTTCGTCGAGTTTAGAACCATCCGTGTAGATGTTGATGACATTGGCTCTGCTTCGAGGGATCACTTGATACTAATTGGTCACAAAGGTCTTCGAAGATGAGGGTAATATCTAAGACCACTCTTCTAAGGGTGGCCGGGTGGCTCAGCGGCTAGTGTGCGCGACCGCTGGGCAAGAGGTCGTGGGTTCGATCCCACCTCGGAATGAAAAGTTTTTTCTTTGAATAAACTTAACACCCGGTCACCCCTCTCTGCTGTTGGCGCCAGCTTTGTAGTAATTAGCCATGAAAAGCTTATCAAGCTGCCGTTCGGATTCGGCGTTAAGCTGTAGGTCCCTTTCTCTTGTGCGAAAATTAGAAGCGCACAAGCCAGGAGATTGAGAGAAGCTCGGCTTTGGCCCTTTAGGGCTGTGTCAACGTGACAAGCCTTGGGGCTGTGTCAACTAGTCAAGCCATTTTTACTCTTCTGATCTTGATAATGAAGTAATTTGCAGATTTGTCTGTTATAAGTAGTTATACAGAGACTGCCCAATAATGTGTGGTGTGCGTTGGCATCGCCTCCTAAAATGAGGTTTTGGTGTTGGTTGGTAACGATAAGTTGTTATTTTATGGACTCGAGTATCAAATATCGATTTTGAAAACTTTTAATTTTGAATCAAAAGATTTTGATATTTAGGAATCGGAATAATAAGAAAAAGCTGAGGCTGATCGGGTTGTATTCCTTAGATCTGCCATAATTGGAGTTGCATTGAAGATCGCGGAGTGGCCAGAATATTCCATCTGTTTCGTCACACTCTATGGACTTGTTCCATATCTGTCATAAGGTTGTTGTTGCTTGACAAATGTTGCCTGCACTGGCATATTTGCTGCGACAATCCCAAATTCTTGAAAATAAACTGAAATCTTGAGCTATGACTCTCTAGTTATACCCGCCGGAGACAGTTGAAAATTGGCCACACAGCCAGAGACAACTACCTGTTGAGCTGTCTGTCTGAGTGTCTTTTAATTGCCATCTGTTGACAGCGAATGCCCCCCGGAAACCGAAGACCTGTTCAATGGATAGATAGTTGGGGGTGTGTAGTAAGGGTGGGGTGACATGTGATTAATGAACGGAGGGTGGGTGAAGCAATTAGAATACAATTAGCAGGCAAGGCGCCACATTGTCATGGCCACTAATGAGCACTTTTGTTTTATGCGGATTCCCAGCACAGGGGCAAGCATCAGCATCAGCAGCGGCACCAGCACCAGCACAAGCCCCAGCAGCAGCAACAGCCGGTGGCCGCCTATCGCATTGACCAGTCTGAGATATATGGACGGTATTTGGTGGCCAATCGTGATTTGGAGGCAGGCGAGCTGCTCATCACCGAAGAGCCCTTGGCCATTGGACCGTGTGTGAGTGGAGAGCCGGTGTGTCTGGGCTGCTATCAGCCGGTGCAGCTGCATGAGCAGCAATATCGTTGTCCCGCCTGCCGCTGGCCCTTATGCGGTGCAGCCTGCACGGGATTGGGCCAGAGGATGGGGCATACGCACGAGGAGTGTCAACTGTATGCTCAGTGTCAGGCAGCGGCAGCTGATCTATTAACGATTCGTGCCACTCCCGGTCAGGTGAGAGATCTGTATGAGCTGGTCTTGATTGTCAGAATTCTGCTGTTGCATCAACACTCCAATGAACAGTACCAACTGATCATGCGCATGGAATCGCACACAGCAGAGCGACGTCTGAACGCCACCCTCTGGTCACACTACGAGGAGAAGGTGGTGAAGCGTCTGCGTGAGGATTGGCAACTGGCGGAACGGGCTCAGCCCGAGCAATTGCATGAGATTTGCGGCATACTCGATGTCAACTGCTTCGAGATCGGCCAGAATGGGGCCAAGGCGCGGACGCTATATCCGAGCGCCTTCCTGCTCGCGCACGACTGCAGTCCGAACACGGCGCATACCGATGACCCGCGTTCCTTTGCCATATTGTTGCGTACATCGCGGCGCGTGCCCGAGCAGGAGGCCCTGACGCTCAGCTATGCGTACACGCTGCAGGGAACCCTGAAGCGCCGCTCCTTCATGTACGAGGGCAAGCTCTTCTGGTGCCAGTGTGGCCGTTGTGCCGATCCTCGAGAGCTGGGCAGCGACTGTAGTGCGCTGGTGTGTCGTGAGTGTCGTGAGGGTACCGTGAGGGCTGTGACACCGCTGGATCAGGCGGCCGACTGGGCGTGAGTAGTTCAGTTGGACACAAGAATTAACACAAAAACAACAAACTCTTTGGTCAGTTGCGATCGTTGTGAGCAACGACTGAAGGTGCAGGAGGTGGAGAATCAGTTGGATCGCATCAACAATGATCTGGAGGGTATCGATGCGCATGATATACCCGGACTGGAGAGCTTTCTCACACGGTAGGTTTCTTGCCAGGAAGGAGCTAAGATGAAGACTTTAGATATTCATTGCAGCTACCGGGACATCCTGCGACCCAATCACTATCTGCTAATGTCGGCCAAGTACTCGCTGTGTCAGATCTATGGACGCACTGAGGGTTATCTGTTGCCGCAAATGTCGGCTCAGGATATAGCCCGCAAGGAGCGCTATTGTCGTGAATTTCTGGCCATTATTGATCTACTGGAACCGGGCCTGACACGCCTCAGAGGTAAGTCTTTAAGCTGAACTCACTCACTTTTGCTCATACCCTTTTGTCCCCCCCTCCCCCAGGATTGATCATGTATGAGTTGCATGCACCCATCATGGTTTTGGCCCAGCTGGCCATGCGTAGCGGCGTCATGAGCAAACAGGAATTTCAGCGCAAACTTAAAGAAGTCATCGGATTGCTGCAGCAGAGTCGTGATATATTAAAGCTGGAACCACCGGGTTCCAATGAGCATGCCATGGGTTTGGCTGCAGCCGAAGCGCTCCTCGACATGGGCTGTAAATGATATTGATGATTAAAGAACACATATTCGATATTAATTTTCACTTTGAAATGACAGAAACCGAAGCGAATTCAAGGGAAATTGTTTAATTTCTGCAGCCAGCAACAATTTTTTAATTAGTCAACATTTTGCTTTTGTCTGGCCCCAAACAATGTAACCAAGCAAATGGAACAACAACAGCAAAAACAAGTGGCAAAACAATGGGAGAGTCCCAGCAAGGGGACACAACGACACGGGAATGTCCTTACTGCAGAATGAAAACGATTTTAAATAAGATTGCTCAGCAGGTTTGACAGTGAGAGAAATCAAAGCGAACTTCAACTAAAAACCGAAAAATGCTCACTAGAAATGAGAAAAATTTTGGAAAAAATTCAGTTTAATAACACAGTTCAAGTCGAAAAAAAATGGGGAAAGTTAACTTCGGCTCGGCCGAAGTTTTGTATACCCTTGCAGCTTCCATTGAGAACAAAAAAGTTTTTAAATTTAAGACTACTTTTTGGACCTTATTTTTCTATGGGATCTATACTATATAGATGTCTGATTTCGACCAAACTTGGTAAAATCATGGAAAAGCATAATACACTGTCAATTACGAAATTTGGAGGCGATCCCATTTAAAACAAAAAAGTTTTCCTCACTCGAACTAGTTTTTCGACCGATCGTTCCTTTAGGAGCTATATGCTATAGTCATCCGATTTCGACCAAACTTTGTAGAATTGTGTAAAAGTATATAAAAAAAGTGTATGCCAAAGATAAGGTCGTTTTCATTAAAAACAAAAAAGATTTTCTCACTAGAACTAGTTTTTCGACCGATCGTTCCTATGGGAGCTATATGCTATAGTCATCCGATTTCGACCAACCTTTGAAGAATATGGGAAAGGATAGTAAAATAAGTGTATGCCAAGATAAGGTCGTTTTCATTAAAAACAAAAAGTTTTTCTCACTAGAACTAGTTTTTCGACCGATCGTTCCTATGGGAGCTATATGCTATAGTCATCCGATTTCGACCAACCTTTGAAGAATTGTGTAAAAGTATATAAAATAAGTGTATGCCAAAGATAAGGACGTTTTCATTAAAAACAAAAAAGTTTTTCTCACTAGAACTAGTTTTTCGACCGATCGTTCCTATGGCAGCTATATGCTATAGTCATCCGATTCACCCCTTTGAATTTTAGTAAAAATTACAAATATCGTTTTCTTAAAAAAAAAGTTTTCTCACTGAACTAGTTTTTCGACCGATCGTTCCTATGGCAGCTATATGCTATAGTCATCCGTTCACAAACTTTGAAATCATAACAAAAACTAGAAATACGTATTTTGGAGGCGTTTCCGTTAAAAACAAAAAGTTTTTCCACTTGTTTTATATGCTATAGTCATCCGATCCAGCCGGTTCCGACATATGTGCAGCCTATATGTACCAGAAGACTTCGTGCAAAGTTTGGTGACGATAGCTTTAAAACTGACGGAGGAGATAGCATAGAAACAGACAGACGGACGGACGGACAGACGGACAAAGCTAAATCAACTCAGCTCGTCATGCTGATCAAGAATATATATACTTTATGTGGCGGCCCTTATAAACCTCGTAAAAAGACTTGTCCAACGATCCCTCTGTCAACTGTCATTACTTTTGAGTTAACACCAATATCTCAGGAGACTCGCAGCATCAAGAGCCACCGAAATTTTGATATCGCTAGACTAGCCACTTTAGACTCCTATTGTCCCTACGCAGATCAAGTTTATTTTAAATTTTTGGCCACGCCCCCTCCCGCGACCACAATTAAAAATGTTGAATTACTCCTACAATTTTGAAGATATCAAGCTCATATTTTGCAGATTAGTGTATGTGCCCAATATCTACAATCTCTGAAAGTAAAAATCGCTGCATACTTTTTGGCGCCATTTGCTCACAAAATGTTGAAATGTTCTCATTAATGTTAATGCTCTGTTAACTAACATAAGGGATGGCTATTGTAATTATCAGTAGGTGTAGTGGATGTGGGTGTGCAGCTAGCGCGGATGCGCTCAGGCAGGTCCATTACAAGTTCCATTGAATCCAAAAATGTTTAACCGATTGGGACCCTATATAGACCTTAGCTCTTTCGGCAGTGGGGGGATAAGTGGCTATATCCTTGATTCAGGCTATCACAATTTTAATTAAGGATCCCTACATAAACTTAAAATGAACTGAGAGCAAAACTCACAAAGTCTCAATATCGACCAGGCAAAACAGGAGGGTCAGCCAGAAGAGCTGTCACCCTAATGGTCCGATATTCACTAATACACAAACTAACTGAAACTTCTCTTATAAAACCAGCATTGGCGGTGTCTACGCCCCATTAGACCTGTCACAACTGCACCTTTAGGTCACCATGTCAACAGGAAAATTAAGATAATTAGCACTTCATTATAATTCTGAATTTATTCACAAACGATTTGGTAATTGAAGGCTAATTGAAGGCTAAATCAACTCAGCTCGTCATGTTGACCAAGAATATGTATACTTTATGTGGTCGGAGATGCTTTCTTCTATGCGTTACAAACATCCGGACAATTTTATAATACCCTCTGCAAGGGTAAAAAAATGATAGAAAGATAGCAAAATTTAATTGTGGGCAGCAATCAGCTGTTTTATAATTGGACAGTCGATTTCTTGGCTATTGTAATTCAGGGCTCTTTCTTTTTCTGGCTTTTAATTCATTGAATGGAAAGTTGTAGATTTTTGGATATTGTTTTTAGTATTTCAAATTTGTAACATAATTAAAAGCAAAAGGGTGTTCGGTTTGTTTACTTTGGGTACATGCAAGGCGGGAATATGAGTGTTTTTATCACTTACATAGTATCACTTACATATACAGGCGAGCGACCCTTCGAATGTCTCCACTGCTCGAAGGCCTTTGCCGTTAAGTGCTATATGGTGGAGCACCTGTACACGCATACTGGCGAATGCCCTTTTAAGAGTACCCAGTGCCCACAGTCTTAGGAGCTCTCTAAAGGCACACCTGCGTACTCATACTGGTGAGCGGCCCCTCCAATGTTCGCAGTGCTCGAAAACCTTTCACACAGGAAGCAATCTAAATCAACACTTACGTACTCATACTCGCGAAAGACAGAAACACTGCAAGTGTTCCCAGTGCTCGTAGACCTTTCACAATAAGCGCAATCTGGAGCGACATCAACTTTCATATACAGAATGCTCAATGTCTTTTGGCCGAAAGAGCATTCTAAATAAACACCTACTTACTCATACCGGCCAGCGACCCTTTAACTGCTCTCAGTGCTCGAAATCCTTCTTCAAAAAGTTTCTCTGAAGAGGCATATTCGTACGCATGAGACCTGCATCAAGCCTCTAATGTTTGATCAGACTCGTGAGTTTACTTGGCTTGGTTGGACTCGTTGCCTTGGTTTGACACACTCGAAATGATTGCAAGCACATTGAGTCAAAACGAGTAAGCTTTTTGCTTCGTACGAGTAATAATATGAACAACCTTTTCATAGCACGAGTCAAAATAAGAATTTTCCACACTCTACTCTTGTTTACTCATACGCGCAACAGAATTTTCTCGTACGTACTCTGCTGGTTGACGACGAGCTTCGACAAGCCTCTTATGCAATTGTTGTTGTCATTTGAAAACATCAAACAACAATATGCCACAAGAAGGAAAGAGAAAGACTATGCAAAATACAAATGCAAAAAATAGGCCATCATGCTATATCTTTTGCGCTTACAAATTGTTGTTTTTTTTTTGTGGTTGTGACGATTGTGTACAAGCATTGATCGTAACAGATCGCTGCAGATCTTTGACTTCGAAAACAAGTACTCTCGGTGACTCGCGGCCGAAGCTAGAAGTAATCGCGAGTATTTGTAGCTTTGTAACAAGGGGCTTTGCTTCGACTCGCTGCCGAAGTGCTGAGTCAACTTGAGTATGAGTAAGGGCAATACTCGAGTCAGACAAGCCTTGAACGCTGAGCGATTGTACTCCTGGCGGTTCGTTGCAGTTCTCTGGTATGTACGTTCCAGGAGCTCATAGAATTCTTCTGTCTTCTGTTGGGGCGTGAGCACAGATAAGGCTAATATCGAAATATTTTGACATAAGTCTGAGAACGGCTAGTCGCTACTTAACTGGTGTGCAGCGGATGACAGAGCGACGCAGTCTTCCGCAGACCAAGCTCGTGCTTGGTAGCATGTCCGCTATAGTAGATCTCCCAGGGAGCATTAGTTGATGATGTTTTTCTCAACGTTTTCCCTTGTCCAATCCATCGCATTTCCTGGAGTGCGGTAATATCCGATGAATATTTTTCGAGGACTTTCACTAGCTGGTCATCAGCACCCTTTCCTGTTGAGGTAGCGAACATTCCAGGTGCATATCCTCAAATCGTGGTCCTTAAAACGTTTGCGTGAGTCGTCATCGATGGTGGTCCGTACACTGAGAAAAAAAAGATTCCTAAAATTTTAGGAATCTGGTTTTTATGACCTAAAATTTTCTTTTTAGGCGATAATTGCCTTAAAAATGGTAAATATAGCCTAAATATAGCCTAAATCTTTCCATTTTAGGTAAAAAATTTTAAGGAATTTGAGTGCTTAAAAATAGTCCAATGGGCTAAAAATGTTTTTGCCTATATATTTTGTATATTTTGACGTTATGTTCGTAAAAAATCAATAAATGCAAAGTAAAAAATATAGAAAATGCTAAAAACACCTTAAAAAAATTAATAAAGTTAAAAAAAAATTTAAAAAAAAAAACAGATGCTCCTACGGGGATTTGAACCCACGACCTCAATGTTCAAGAGGCTAAATATGTTTTAGCCCATATATTTTGTATATTTTTACGTTATGGACGTAAAAAATCGATTAATGCATTGTAAAAAATATAGACAATGCTTAAAACAACTTAAAAAAATTAATAAATTAAAAAATGGTCCTACGGGGATTTGAACCCGCGACCTCACGTTCTAGAGAAATAACAGCCCTTTTCTGAGCTAAATGACTGCATTCCAAATTCGTTTCAAAATGCCAAGCGGGTTTGGGATGCAATTTTAAATAAGATTTAGAGGCATACAGAACAACGCGTGCTTTGGTGGTGATGGCTGAGACGGCGGTGTCATCGGTTGCAGTCTTTGATTTGAGGTCCTGAGTTCGAATCCCCGTAAGGGTAAGTGAAAAATTTTTATATATGGTATTTAAAAATAAAAATAAAATAAAATAAATCGCACACAGTAAAATATGTGGTTGTTGTGTGTTCTCTCATCCACATCCCCCCCATTTTTTATATTTTTTTAGGTAATGGATGTCCTAAATTCGAGTCCAATATTCCTAAGCCCCTAGTTTAGGCCAAATGGCCTAATATATAAGGTAATTTTGGACCATTCTAGTCCATACTTTTTACTGGGTGTATCCGAGGCATTGTTTTTGCAGTTTTCATTGGCGGATGAGTTAGACGATAATGGGGTGCCAAGCGCAAAATATCCCCCCCAATTTGTCCCAGGGAAAGAATTGCCGCTCACGTTAGCTATCAGCTTGGCGGAAGCATTGCTCTGTTACCAGGGGTTACCACGGGGAGGTGTGAGTCGATTTGAGACGCAGTAAGCCAGGATCGCGCTGGGTTTACCATGTGAAATCGATCAGCAAATTTACCTCACTACATACGTCCCCATAGCCACAGGAAAGTTCCTGCCTTCCAAAGAAGCCCAAAGAAACTGGTTTTTAGAATCGTGAAAAATCGTTTTATCAGTATAAAGTGCTGCCACAGCCTTTCAAAATTGAGCTTACTTTGTAAAAATGGACTTATCTTTGCCAAGTGATGATGATTACTTTCATTGGCTTACCAGGTAAATCCCAAGAAACAGAATAACCACAAATTTAATTAGTGTATATAAAAAATAAGTCTTTGCAAGCTGCATCACCAAGTAATTTAACTTCCATTGCGAGACTTCTCTTGCTTTTTCTTCTAGGAAATAAAATCTTTTTTTACACCAAATAAAACTCGAAATTTTTCTCGCCCCTTTCGGAGATTGGGTAAGGGCGGTAGCAGCAGCAGCAGCAACAAAAGTCCTCGCTGTCTAATTGCGTCTCGACAAACGGAACGGAAATGTCGAAAAGTAACACAAAATGTTCTGAGATGAGCTGCAGTTGTCGCCGGGTTTTGAACTTTCTATCACAATGTTAATTAATGGACATTTTTGGCGTTGGTGTCATTGAAGGTCGCGCTCAACTTTTTGGTTGTTGTCAGGGCAACTGCCTTTAATGGGCGGACAGCAAAACTCTGCGTTTAATTGCAATGTCTTCATTGTCATCATAAAACTGAAGCTGAAAACTGGGAGAAATGCACTCTTGCACCAAGTTCTCAGTGATAAGCCACATTTGATTGCTTAGACATTAAATTTCCAAATCGAGTAAGCTCAAGCAAAACTATATTCCATCCTCAGTAGACTAAAATTTCCCTATTCTATTAACAATTTTCTAACCCTGGCTGTCAGAAAATCTAATGCTCCTGAGGTTAAAACTAAAATCCTTGCAACGCACTAAACTAACAGAATTTCAAATTAGAAAGCTGACAGACAGCCAAAGCCATAAATGGAAAACATATGAATGCACGATTATGGTAATACGTGGAGTCTAGAGATATCAGAAAGTTGATTAAAAATGCATTGAATCTGTTCGTATGTTATAGTCAACATAACAATGGCGACGTTTCTACCCGCTTTCAGGTGTTGACAAAGGCACACGGGACATAAATGAAACAAAAACAAGAAGCGGCCACAACTAAAAGCGTACGATAAATATAAATTGCATTGTGCAATAATCTTCAAAGTGCAACAAAGTAAAAAAGAATAACAACAACGGCTACAAGAAGCACGGCAAGGCGCACACACACACACACAAGTAAGGCACTGCACTAAAGCCACATAAAAAATAAGACGATGCCTGTGCAACAAGAGCAAAAGGAAATGCTTTGCCAGGATGTTGCCGCACCAAGTAAACGAGGCAAGGCAAAAGATGAAGACGAAGCAGCAGGCACAAAGCCAAGGACATTGACGTGGCAGAGAGAAAAACTGGGATACAACATAAGCATTCAAGTGACTCGTAATCGGTGCCAATTTCAGAAACATTTACTGCAAAATGCAGACACAGACACAAAAGTCTTTATTGATTTTGGTAAACTAAGGTCAGACTTCGCTTGTGGACAGTTATAGAGGAACGCCTAACAGTAGGCAACTAATTTTGAAAATGTTCTTAAACCGAAGACTTTCCGTCAACTTTAATAGATTAACAATTGTTAAATTTTGTTTCGAAACCGCAAAGCAAAATTCTCTTAGTTTCCTTGCAAGAATTATAATGAGGCTTAACCAGTATTGTGTTTTTAGTATCAATATGATCCTAGAGTGTATCAAAATGATCTTATGATACACAAAAGTATCAATTTGAAACGTTTCGAAAATTCGAAAAGTCATGCTCGTATGTGAAACGAAGCCAGCTAAACTCGCAGACCAGTAGGCTCTTTACGATTGACATTAACTGTTTGGACTTTAGTGCAGACCAATCGGTAATTTGCTTTAAGTAAAAGCGATGTAAAACAATCCCCCCAACATCGTGTTAAAGACTAAATTAATGTATTTCAATGTACTGCAGAAGCTCTATACTTACAAGGTGAGCAGCTAAACATAACATCGTACAACTTTTTAGAGAGGACATACTCCACCATGTTTCTGCGCTATCCAAGATGAAAGAATCAACGTCAGCTCCAGTTGAGGCGTGGTTCACATACGCTTTGGTTTCAGAACCATTATTAAAGAAAGATCTCGAACTGGGATGATCATGACTTGGCGCACCAAGTCAGAAGGGCGAACTGTTGTGTCGATAAGGACTGATGTATTTCCTTACTGTGACTTCGGTATTTGCATAACATCCGTGTTGAAATACACTCAGAAAAAAATTCGCCATGAATTTTAGAAAATCGCCTTATTTTAAAATTTGCCCTGGTACTTAGAAAAATATTCTAATAAACAGAAAAAGTTTTCTGAAAATAAGAAAAATATGCCATAAAAAATTTTTTTAGAAAAAACTTTTCTAAAAACAAGAAAAGGCCAGATTTTTCTGATAATTAGGGCGAATTTTTTCAAAGTCTTTTTCTTAAAAATAGGGCAAAATTAACCTTTAACTTTAGAAAATAGTAGCCCTTAAAGAGAATACTGTAATTTCTTAAAAACAGGAAAATTTTCTGGAACTTATTTTCTTAAAAATATGGCGATAGTAGCCTTGCTTTTAGAAAAAAGTGATTTCAATTTTTGCCCATGCAAATTACCATCACGTGCCACCAACCTGTGAACTAACCGTCAAGCGGCCGCCGCTCGCGCGACGGCTGGTTTAGTCCCAGACAGTCCCTGAAATTTTTATTTATTTAATAAAAATTAATCAAAGCAGCAGGGGTGTTGTTCAAGCGAAGCGGACCTGTAGCTGGACCGGTGGTGGACTTGGACTTGAACCGGTGGTGGACTTGGACCTGGACCGGTGGTGGACCTGAATTGGTGATGGGCTTGGACCTGGACCGGTGGTGGACGTGGACCTGGAGGTGGCCATTGAGGTGGACTGGTGGTGGACTGAGACCCGGTGGGGGGCCTGGAACCGGTGGTGGACCTGAACCAGTGGTCTTAAACAATTTTTTCTGCTTTTAAGAAAATACCTTTTCTCTTATTAAAAAAATTTTGTCTCTATATTAGAAAAAAAATTTCTTATTTTAAGAAAATAGTTTTCTATGATTCAGAAAGAGATTCTAATTCTAAGAAAAGTAGCCCTTTGGTTAAGAAAAGCTTTCCATAATATTTAGAAACTATTTTTCTAAATTTTAGGGTGACTCGCCTTAGGACGGATTTCAAAGGCGAAATTCTAATTTTAAGGGCTAATTTGGGACTTTTTTTTATGAGTGTATTAGAGAACAATGTTTCCCAGACTTGCAAAATACATTTTGTAAGAATACAGAATAAAATAAATGAGGTTTTAAATGTTTATGTTTTATTTTTATTGGCAGCTTGCTGATAACTGAATTGGTACCTAAACTTGGTAAGAAAAAATAGGGGAAAAATAACTTTCGCTCGGCAGAAGTTTTGTATACCCTTGCAGCTTCCATTAAAAACAAAAAAGTTTTTCTAACTAAGACTACTTTTTGGACCTTACTTTTCTATGGGATCTATACTATATAGATGTCTGATTTCGACCAAACTTGGTGAAATCATGGAAAAGCATAATACACTGTTAATTACGAAATTTGGAAGCGGTCCCATTTAAAACAAAAAAGTTTTCCTCACTAGAACTTCTTTTTCGACCGATCATTCATAATGCAGCTATATGCTATAGTCATCCTCTTTTGATAAAACTTTGTAGAAATGTGTTAAGGTATATAACATAAGAGTATGCCAATAAAAAGCACGTTTTCATTAAAAACAAAAAAGTTTTTCTCACTAGAACTAGTTTTTCGACCGATCGTTCCTATGGCAGCTATATGCTATAGTCATCCGATTTCGACCAAACTTAGTGAAATGATGGGAAGGGATAGTAAACAAGGAAATACGTACTTCGGAGGCGTTTTCATTAGAAAGAAATAAGTTTTTCTCACTAAGACTAGTTTTTCGACCTATCGTTCCTATGACAGCTATATGCTATAGTCATCCGATCCAGCCGGTTCCGACAAATGTGCAGCGTATTTGTACCAAAAGACTTCGTGCAAAATTTGGTGAAGACAGCTTTAAAACTAAAGGAGATAGCATAGAAATAGACGGACGGACAGATGGACAGGGCTAAATCCACTCAGCTCGTCAGGCTGATCAAGAATATATATACTTTATGTCGGTCGAAGATGCTTCCCTCTATGCGTTACAAACATCCGGACAATTTTATAATACCCTCTGCAAGGGTATTTAAAGTCTCCATGAAGAAAATGAAACTGCAGTGTGGGATGGATCAAATCTTCGCCCTGGTTCAAAACAAATCATGGAGTCTAACAGGGGTGTATTGATAGCGCTCTTTTGTTCTCCTTATTTGTAAATGACATCTCCACTTAACTCCAATTTAGCGGAAGCCTCTTTAAAATCGTGATGCTCGTGACCGATATGGTCATCCTCGTCGAATCACCAAAGATGCTACAGGAGATGATCAATGAAGTGCAGAGATACTGCCAAAAATTGGGACTGGACAAATCCAACAGAATGGTTATCCTAAATGGACGAGGGTGGCTGGCGCGAGATGAGAAATAGACACATGGCAATATAGAACCGGAAGCGGGGAAACTGTTCTAATTTCTTGGAGTAACTTTATCTTCAAACATGTCATTCAAAACGCACATAAACTACAGTGCCATACAGCATTTTCCCCCAAATCACAAAACCAACTTTTTCTAAAGTATTTTGGCCCGGTGAGCACGAAAATCTGTCGAATCTTTATCGAGAAATTATAGATAAACTGGTTTTTCGATTTTTCTTAAAGTGGCCTTCGCTTAAACTCTCATAACTTTTTTGTTTCTGCACCTTTTGAAAATCTTAAAGGCAATTGAAAAAGCAGAAATCAGGACAAGAGCTTGGTTTTCAGACATAAATGTGATAGGGCTTTTAATGTAAAAAAAATAATACCTAGTTTTTTTCAAAATATACAAAATGTATGCATACACACGAAATCGATTGCATGTGAGTTGATTTGTATACCTCGCGCCCTGCATGTCATTGATTTCCTGTTTTCGGTGCAATTACAAAAACAAAACGTACCCAAAGAGCATAAGGCTGGGCTTCGCTGTTCTAGGGTCTTTCCTCAGAGCTAAACTGTTTTCAGTCCCATGGGTTAAAATGTGTAGCATACTTTTCGAAGCACGAATTTATCATTAAAATATATTAAAACAATTCCAAGTCAGAAAAGTACTAAACCGCATGGCACCGCGTTGTTGCTCGAAACTTAATAAAAATAGTTTCATTTAAAACAACAAAAACTCCAGTTTGTAACATATGCAAACATTTTTGGACTTCTGCTTCAGACGTGGCGGCCGTTGTGCTGCTCACTGAGTACAAAGTCCAATAGAGGCCACACACTTACAAAGGGGAATGGCTGTCTTAGGCTGTCTTTTTGGTGTTTTGCGCGCAAGCTGCCTTTGGAATTCCCAAACAGTTTTGCCGTCGCTGGCATGAAGAGGTTGCTCTTTGGATAGACATTTCAGGATCAAGATGGCTGATGAGTGAGGATTTGGTTTCTCATGAAACGCGTCCGATCAACCTGAAGCCTTCTTTGTTTGTGGTGTGTGCCTCTGTTTAAAGTTATGCCAATAGCATAACAAGACCTCGAGCCAGTAAAACAGCAAGTTTAGTTCATATCTTTACTAAATAGATTTTAAATGTAATCGGTATTAAAATATTTTTAAATAAAGAATCACCTACTACCTACCTACCATTCATTAAAACACATCTACCTCATATTCACTTAAACTTTTTTCCCACAAAAGCATTTACTACAGGAGGAGTACAGTTGTGTGCAGTGCGGTTAAGTTGCTCCTCTACTGCAGGGGCGACGCCACTGCTTTGACCACAACATTATGGCAGCCAGTGGTGAGCCGTTGATACCGAGTATCTTTTGTGTTTACTTCAACGCCACATGCAGCCAGCCAGAGCCAGCCAGCCAGCCAGCCAGCCAGCTAGCCCGTTAGCTGCAAAGGATAATGCCATAAGGATGTCAGCGACAACAGCAAGAACAAGAGCAACGACGCTGGGCTATCAAAAGTGTTGCTTATTAAAATAAAATTTATTGCTTGTTTGCAGATAAAAATGAACACAGAAGCCAGTTGCACATAAAAGTGTTAAAACGATAAGCAACAACTTCAAGTGAAACCTTGAAAAAAAAAACACAAAATATATGCTTAAAAAATTTTGGTTGACCCTAATGATGAGCAAAGCACCGACTAGTGGGTACAAGTTAGCTACTTGGACACGACTTCCATTGGCCACTTGACAGCAGTATTCTTTGAATCCCGAGTACCTGCACTCAAGTGGACTGTCTAGACGTAGAGAGAAGGAGACAGAAAAGTGAGAGAGAGTGTCCTTTTTTATGCCTATATTCAAAAAAGCTACACTCAAAAAAAAAAAAATAGAGGAATGGTCTATTTTACTGCTGAAGTGTTAACGATATATAACACTGTTCATGGTATTCCTACTATACCTATGACTTGTGTGCACTAAACTTACCACTCTGCGCAGAGTCTCTCGTGAAACGTCGTGCATTACAGATGAGTCCATGCAGAGTCATACTTACAAACCAACATACACAATACATACATGCTCTAAGTTTATACTAATCTACTAAATAAAGTTCCACTGACACTAAAGATCCTCGTATAACTCTAATATATCTCCTACAGTTTTATAGATAGCTGGCTCTTTTTGGACATATTCGAAGAAGTCCCAGAAATCTCTTCCAACCAAATTCCAACCGAAAACAGAGATTTTGTCTGTGGAATGAACCACATAATACGGGGACTAACTGGCCTAGCTATGCTGCATTTGCTTGCCCAGTCCGAGTGGTGGTGTGGACACCAACTAGCTGAATATATACGCCAACTCCGATAAAGCACAAGACTTGACTAATATGATAGCTAAGCAGCGGCAAGAATTGCTTTGAGAAAAGACCCTCACAAACGTTGGAAAAGCAAGCAGAGAGCGGCCTTTCAAGTGTTCACTCTGCCCAAAGACCTTTGCCACTAAGCAAAAGCTGGAGCGACACCAACGCACGCATACCGACGAGCGAGCCTTCAAATGTCTCCACTGCTCGAAGACCTTTGCCGTTAAGTTCTATATGAAAGAGCACCTGTATACGCATACTGGCGAGTACCCAGTGCTCACAGTCTTATGCCCTGAGTAGCTCTCTAAAGGCACACCTGCGTACTCATACTGGTGAGCGGACCTTCCAATGTTTGCAGTGCTCGAACACCTTTTACACAAAAGCAATCTAAATCAACACTTACGTACTCACATTCGTGAGAGACAGAAACACTGCGAGTGTTCCCAGTGCTTGTAGACCTTTCGCAATAAGTGCAATCTGGTGCGTCATCAACTTTCATATACAGAATGCACAATGTCTTGTGGCGGAAAGAGCATTCTAAGTAAACACCTACGTACTCATACCGGACAACGACACTTCAACTGCTCGAAATCCTTCTTCCTAAAAGACTCCCTGAAGAGACATATCCGTACGCATCAGAGACCTGCAACAAGCCTCTAATGTTCGATCTCACTCGTGCGTTTACTTGGCTTGGTTGGACTCATCGCAAGCACATTGAGTCAGAAGGAGTAAGCTCTTTACTTCGCACAAGTAATAAAATGAACAAGCTTTTCATACCACTAGTCAAAATGAGTCTTTGCCTGCAATGGCCTAGCCTTTTTGGCTCACTACTAGTTTTTACTCGGACTCGCAACAGACTTTACTCATTCGTACTTTGCTGGTTGACGGCAAGTTTCGACATAATTCTTATGCAATTGTTGTTGTGTTTTGAAAACTTCAAACAACAACATGCCACAAGAAGGAGAGCGACCTTTTCAATGTTCTCATAGCCCTAAGGCCTTTTGCCAGCCATCCGATCTAAAGATACACTTTATGAGTTCCCAGAATTGTGTGAGATTTCATAAGAAAGAAAAAGAAAGAAATAAATTTAAATCCGAAATAGAACCTTTTACCGAAATTTTCATTTCGGTTCGTTCCGGTAGCTGTACCGGAACCGAAAATCGTCCGTCCCTGCTTTAATTTGAATTATAATAAATATTAGCAAGAATCATAACACATATACCACATTTAACAGATTACAACTGAACATCGAATTAATAAAGAACTAAAACATGGGAAATTTTTTTTGCGCGAGATGCAACCCTGTTTTGTGGCAAGAACAATTATTCTCTTTCACACTAAGAAAATTAAATCTCTTGCATTTCCTTGACACCGACGGATTTTTTGAGCGATTTGCAAAGTCTATAAAGATTTCCAGGATTTCGTAGTACGGGATCGGATGAACGACAGTCAAGCTATGAGCAATATAATATTCGCTGCTATCTGCTGCGATTGCAACACTAAAGCTTATACTGAGGAAACACTCTCGTTGGTTGGTACAGAGTATTAAATAGTCGGGCTTGACCAACATTCTTACTTGTTTGGAATGATTATCAGCGCTCTTTAAAATTGTAAGATAAAACCTATATTGACTCTGCAAAGAGTTTATACAGGGTGGCTGATGAATATTGCTACATTAAGAAACTTAAATAACTTTTTTTCAGTGTATGGAATTCATTTTTCTTTTATTCATATTAAAGCGCATTCAATTTTATTAAATATAGCTTTATTAAATCTAAAAATAGTTAAATTTAAATGCCCTCCCTGCTCGTTAATGCATACGCGGCATCTTATCAAAAAGTTGTTCATTACTGCTTGGAGAGTTGACACAGGAATAGCCGCAATTGTTGCTCTAATGGATTGCTTCAGTTCATTCAAATTTGTCGTTTTTGTTTTGTAGCTTCCTGTTTGCAATAACCCCACAAGAAAAAGTCAGGTGCAGTAAAGTCGGGCGACCTGGGGTCCAACGGAATGTGAAGTTTCTGGATATCAGCTTATTGGGAAATCTTCGTCGCAATTCTGTCATAACAGGCTGGGCTATGTAGTTGCACCAACTTGCTGAAACCACACAGACCAGAAAGGAATTCTCTTTCTCTCTCAACATGCTCAAGTAACGGTCTCCGGTAACAGTTACGGTGTGACCGTTTTCTTCGACGAATAAGAGCCCGACAATGCAGCTTGATGAAACTGCACACTACACTGTGACACGAAGTGGATGCAATTCCGTCTCATGGAGTATCTGTGGGTCGGAAGTACTCCATATTCGACAATTTTGTTTGTTTATGTTGCCGTTTAGGTCGAAATGGGCCTCGTCAGACATAAAAAGACAGATCAACATGTTTTCGTGCTCTTCCACCATTTGAAGCATCTTCTGGCAAAATTCCTAGCGAATCGGCAAGTCTGCTGCGTTCAGATTGTAGGCCATTTGAATATTAAATGGGAATAAGTTCAAATCATTGTGCATAATTGACTGCAATGACTGTCTGCTTATACCCATTTGAGCAGATAAGTTCCTTGTCGAAACTCTAGGATTGTTTTGTATGGCTGCAGCTACCGCAGCGATTGATTCCTCCGTTCGAACTGTTGGGTTTCGATGGCAAGTCTTCTTTCGTCTGTCCCACGCTCGGCAAAATTTTTAACAAGTCTCATTAAGGTCCATCTGGTCAGAGGATCGCCGCCAAAAGTGCGTCTATACTCTCTTTGAAACGAAACTACGGACTCCAGGGCGTGATAGCGGCGGACAATCTAAATTCTTGTTTCTGTGTCCCAATTATCCATTTTCCATAAATTTAAAGAAAAATCTACAAAACAAAAAAAAAGTTAAGTAGATTCATCAAATATAAAAAAAAGTTATTCAATTTTTTTTTTTGGTAGCAGCTTTCATTAGCCACCCTGTAGTTAATGGGCCACCTGTTGTTCTTGTCGAGCTAAAAAAGGAATTTAGGTTTTCAACCCAATAGCTCGTTAAATGCGTTGGATAACAGTTCAAGTAAAATGTCAGGATCTCATCCCTCAATAACAAAGCTCTCTCGTCACTGATGACAGTCAGCCGATCCGGCTAGCTCCGACAAATGTGCAGCCTACATGAGTTTAAAGACTTTTTACAAAGATTAGACAAGGTAGCTTTAAAACTGACGGACAGACGAGCATGGCAACACACGTATTAACTTTATGGGATCGAAGATGCTTCCTTCTATGCCTTACAAATAAGTGGATCATTATACTCTGTACCAGAGGTACACAGAGTATATTAAGTTTGTGCAAAAGTGTCCGTCTGTCTGTCTGTCCGTCTGTCCGTATGAACAAACAGCTCTCAGAGATGGTAAGAGATAGAGGTTTGACATGTATGGAACATATGTTTCTTATACTTCTTATACAATTTTGGCCACGCCCCCTTCTGCCCCCGCAATATCGAAAAAACGTCATATCTCCCACAGTTTTATGGATAGAAGGTTCGAACCTTCTGGACATATTTAGTATGTCCGCTGAAGGAATTTTAAAGATCGGATCGAACGATATTCGAGTTATAAGGAAAACAAACAATTATGGGCAGCACCGGTCGCAACGGTGATGGGCAGCACTTCACAGGTACAGAGTATGTTATAGTCGGGCTTGTCCCGACTATCTTCCTTGTTTTAGTCTACTCTCTGCCAGATTCTAATGATATTCCCATATAGAAATATATGAATGATTATGGTAAATGTATTTCGACTTAATATCAAAATCATATCATACAATATATTTTTACTTTGCACTTTCTTTTCCTCAGTGTAGGTTTACAATGTCACAAAATCGCAAATTTGCCACTTAGTAGTTCTGGTAGCCAAACTCGCTGAGCAGCGTTTGTCCAGGACTGTCCCCCGCAGAGCCGCCCTCATCCTGCATGTTGCGCAGCATGCGATGACGGAAGTGCATGGTGCGCAAACGTTGCATGCGACGCTTCAGATTGCAATAGACCGGACAGCAGTCGGGGAAGGGTTTATACATCAGCTCCTCCTCATCACCCTGTTCGCATTGCTCCGGCAATATGTCCAGGCAACTGAAGAAAAATGCCCAAGCATTAGTTCAGGTTTTTGGGTGCTTTTTTGTTTGTTTTTGCTGGAGCACGGGATGGGTTGGGTCATGCAATAGTGGGCGCTGGGAGTGTCATTAGTAGGACATGCAACTAAAAGAATTTTATGGGCCACTACTCATTCGGTCTAGACATTTTTTCCACTACGAAAATAGACCTGGAACGGGGCATAATGTGATTGTTCTCGCAGAATAGATTCGAGCACAAGCTCAGCAGGACCAGGCGGCGCGGCAGAAACTTGGACTGCTCCCACATGCAGCGACGATAGGTGCCTGCAATTAGTGCAAGTCAGTAAAGGGAAAACACTTAATTTCCCTGCTCTCCTACTCACGCAACACACTATTGTCATTCTCGCTGGAATCCTCTTGGTTATTGTAGTTACGCTGCAGTTGATAGTGCTTCATGTGAAACTGGCCAAAGCCTTGGCAACCCACCAGGGCCAGGCACAGCAAGAGCAGCTGGTACATCTCTGTATTTCGGCTGGCGTGTGCAAACTACGCGCAAAACTCACACCACATTGTCTGCTGCTGCTGCTGCTGCTGCTGCTGCTGCCGCTGACATTACGTATACGCAACGTACAACTGGATGAGTCTGTGTGTGTCTGTTTGTTTGTGCGACTAAATTGGCGGCACTTGATTAAATCAAGAATAAAATTGCAATGCAAATTTTGCGTTTTACTTGCGCACCCCATGCCACAACGATTAATGCCACACCCCCCGCCCACCCCTAAAAACTAACGAGTTCGTACAATTCGGTGTAAAACAGTTTGTCATAATCATCGCCCTAGCGCAAACAAACCGAAAATGATGTCAAGTGCAAGTTGAGAGTAGGAATTTGGCACATCAACAACAACAAGCCAACCGAATAAAACAAGAAAAAATTAATGCTAACCTTGAGAGGATTGAAGAAATTTAACCCCATAAATCAACAAAAAGTCACTGGCAATCTGTGTGTGGATGGTGGAAGCTCCAGTACCCCAGTTATGTGTTATGGGGGTACTTAAAGTGGATAAGCTGAAGGTTAGATGACGCACACCCAATGGAATTTTGTGACTCTTGGAGGCTGTAAAAAGCATTGGTAGTAGTATGTAGTAGAACTTCAGTTTTTTTTTTGAAAGATTTTCGAGACTACTTTTTGAACCTGCATAAAGAAAATAAGAGTTAGCCGGCTTGAAGGACCAACGTTGCTGTTAAGGGGAAAGGATTTCAAGAAAAAACTGTTTTAAGTAGAATTTAGAGAGACTTCGTTTCATTTTAAAAGGTTTTAGAGCTCCTTATTTGAATATAGTTAAGGTAAAATAGAGTTGTCCAACTCAAAGGACCTAATGTAGCGCAGGAAAAGGGTATTCCACAAAAATCAAAATAAATAGTAGAATATAAAAAGACTAAAGTTCATTATTTGAAAATCGATAAAGAAAAGAAGAGTTGTCCAACTTGAGGGTCCCAAACTTTGTTGTTAGGTTAGGTTAGGTTGAGATGGCTAGGGACAATAAATTGTCCCTTCACTTAGGCCAAGATAAAGCGAAGTATCTGGGCGTCATTCTTGACTCAAAACTCTCTTGGAAGAGAAACTCTGAGGAAAGAATGAAGAAGGCATTAGGCGCGTACTATGCCTGCAAAAAGACCTTTGGTAGGAAGTTGGGACTGCAACCGTATATCATTCATTGGTTATACACAGCGGTCGTCACACCTATCCTTACCTAAACAACCTCCATCTAAACAACCTCCATAAGGTACAAAGAGCAGCTTGCCTGGGCATTACAGGATCCCAGCGATCCACCCCCAGGCGGCCCTGGATGTAATTCTGAACCTGGAACCAGTAGACACTTTCCTAAAGTGTGAAGCTTCGAGAAGCGCAGTAAGACTCCGGGAACTGAAACTTCCTAAAGCATCTACAGTATGCAGTATACTACAGGAAGTAGGAATAAGTGCAGAGGCAAAGGGAAGTGACTACTGCATACCAGTTCAGAAATGGAACGACAACTTTGGAACACGGTTCCCGGAGAGAGAGGAATGGAAGCAAGACACTACCATCAGGGAGAACGAGCTATCCATCTATACAGACGGTTCAAAAACGGAAGAGGGCACAGGAGCACGCATCTTCTCCGAAGAACTTGCGACACAGCTCTCATTCCGTCTACCAAACTGGTGTAGCGTTTTCCAGGCAGAGATGTATGCTATCTGGCAGGCGGCTAAATTGATATACACCTTGGATGAAACTCCAAGGAACATTTCAATCTTGGTCGACAGCCAGGCGGCTATTAAGGCTCTGTCATCAAACGCCACAAAGAGTGTCCTAGTCCGCAGCACGGCGACAGCACTGAACCAAATCCAACAGCACTCTATCACCCTCGTCTTGGTACCTGGTCACGCAGGCATACCGGGCAAAGAGGGAGCAGACGAGTGCGCTAGGAACGGCTCAGCGCTGCCAGCGACGCAAGCGGTTACGAACATTCAAAGACCCCTGCAGGACATCATGACGGAATTGAAGTGGAGGGCCAGAAATAGGACAGAACGACAATGGGACCGCGCACCCGGTTGTCACATCTCCCGATCACTCTGGCCAAGATACTCACCCAAAAGAACTTCCCAACTCCTGCACTTTAGCAAGAACAGGATGAGAACTATGGTAGGAGTCATAACGGGGCACTGCACCATCGGTCAAATGGCCACCAGGATGCGCGTGTCCCACCATGACTTCTGCCGTAGCTGTGGGAACGAGGAGGAAATAGAAAGCATCCATCACCTTCTATGCGACTGCCCAGCATCTGGGCAAACCATTCTTTGAAGACCTGGGCAGTCTGGCAAATGTGCCCCTAGAAGACCTGGCTCTTTTTGTAGACTCCTCAAAATGGTTTAAATAGAGAGTTTGCGCAGAATCTGACCGTCACTTCCCACTACCCCCTCCCCTCCGATACCCCACCCCTTTACTAGGCATCACAATGGGCCAAAAGGCCTCTGGGTAAACTCGGCCTTTGCCGAGCAGCCTATTTAACCTAACCTAACCTAGGCCAAGATAGGCCTATTGCGATACCATATTCCCTATTTAAACCAGGGGGGTTCCTCCCGATTGAACCAATGTGAAATAGGTAAACATTTTAGTAGACGGAATCTCTATTTTAGATAGTTTTGATGTTTTGAGTCTCCTTCTACTAAGTACTGGGCAGTGGCAAATAAGATGCAGTAATGTTTCCTCCTCATCCTCACACTTGCAGCTTCTACAGAAGTCTTTGTGGGAGACTCCTTAGCGTTCTGCATGTCTACCGATAAGGCAGTGTTCCGTTAGGGCTCCGACCAGAAGTGAGATGTTGCCCCCTACTTTGGCGTAAAAGGTTACTGGTACCTTTTAGGTTGAACGTGGGCCACGAAGGTCACGAAGGAAGGTTGTTCCATCGTTCAGTAGCTAGGCGGCAGGTTTCATTTCTTGTGATTAGTTTATATGAGGCCAAGGGCATCCCTATCGTGCTCTTCTCCGAGAGGAGCTGGATGGTAGTGCCCTGTCTAGCCAGCCTGTCGGCTGACTCGTTACCCCCATGTTGCGGTGACCAGGCACCCAGATAAGGTGGATACACACTCAGAGAAAAAAAAGAGAATTTCATACTTGGATCAAGAATTTTCGTACTTAATAGTTCGATAAGAGTGAAAATTGTCGATCCAAGAACGAAATTCTTGATCCAAGTATGAATTTTTGATCCCGTTTTGCTTGATCCAAGAGCTGCAATTCTTGATCCAAGTCGGGTACAAAAATTCTTGTGTAAAAAATGAAGTGGGGGGTGGGAGGGAGTGGAATTTAGGGTGTGTTCGGAGGGGGAGGGGCTGCCTGGGAATTTTGGGTTGGGGGCAGTGAGGGGTTAGTACCAACCACACCAACCCACCACCCCACCCCACTCCATTTATAGTGATCTATTTTTTTTTTTTATGTTATTTTTTACTTACCTTTACTGCGAGTCGAACTCGGGACCTCGAAAAACTGCACTCACAGACAGCACCGCTTAGACAACAGCACCACATCTACAATGCCTTGAGCATCGTCCAAATTTATGTTATAAACTGACGAAAGAGCTCTTCACTCGATTGTTTCCCCACTCAACCCTCTCCAAAAAAAAAAAAACTATGCAGTGAGAGCGGGTTCATCGCTATTCTTTCATATGTGCTTGCTCTGCTCTCTCAGTTACTTTTCCTCACCCTCCTCGCCTAAAAACACCAAACAGAACGAATTTAGCTCGATTTCAAGCGCGAAATTCTTAAAAATTCAAGAATGAATACATTTTTTTTCAAGAGCGTTGGTACTTAAATTATTCGTTCTTCTTTTTTCTGGGTGTAGTTTTTCAATTGATCGTTTCTATGACAGCTATATGCTATAGACATCCTATCCGGCCGGTTCCGACAAATGTGCAGCGTATATGCACCAAAACACTTCAAACTGGTTTCAAACTGGCGGAGGAGATAGCATTGAAACTGACAGACGGACAGACGAACATGGCAAAATCAGTTCAACCCGTCGGGCTGGTCAAGAATATATTTAATTTATGTGGTCGGAGATGCTTCCTTCAATGCGTTACACACACATATGGACAATTTTATAATTCCCTCTGCAAGGGTATAAATATCACACATTGCTATAGAACCCACATGGAGACACTACACTTACTGCATTTTAGGAAATTCTTCCAAGAACTCAAAGGTATGGTGGGTAAAGACACCGTGTTGCATCAACATATTACCAACACTTCGAAGACATGTTAGAAATAATCTTGATCCTTCTATGAAAAATGTAAAATGGCTTGTCACAGCCCCAAAGGGCCAAAGCCGAGCTGCTCTCAATCTCGTGGCTTGTGCGCTTCCAATTCTCGCACAAGAGAAAGGGACCTACAGTTTAACGCCGAATCCGAACGGCAGTTTGAGAAATTTTTGCATGGCTAATTATTAAAAAGCTGGCGCCAACATCAGAGAGGGATGACCGGGTGTAAAGTTTATTCAAAGAAAAAACTTTTCATTAGATGTTCCGTGGTGGGATAGGATGTCAATTGGCTAGGGATACATCAAATTACTATGTAAGTCATTAGAAAGTGAAGATAAAGGAAAAAAAGCCCCCCAAGCTGTTTTGCTTGCCGTTTTCGATGTTTCAGCACGACGCGCTTTTCCAAAACTAAATTCCTCTTGATTATCCCGATTATTTCAGGGCTATTGTCCATTACATATATTTTAAAAATTTTAGAGCACATTTTTTGAGCATAGATAAGGAAAAGAAGAGCTGTCCGGCTTGAAGGACCAACGTTGTTGTTATGGGGAAAGGATTTCAAGATAAACCAGTGTTACGAGTTACTTTTTTTTAAAATATAGTTAAAATAAAATTGAGTTGTCCGGCTCGAAGGACCACATACCATTTAGTGTAGGGGAAGGGTTTTCTTCAAAATCCTAAGGGCTTAGTAGAATATAGAAAGACTGCAGTTTCTTTTTAAAGATTTAAGACTTTCTTCTCTGAACTTTGATTATCTAATGAATAGCTGTCCGGCTCGAAGGACCAAAGATATTTAGTGTTCACCAACTAAAGACAGCACAGAAATAACAGTTTTTTCTACCTTTGAGCCAGTTTCTGATTTTCTTTTAATTAACATTTAAGTAGATTTAGTTTCTCACAAGTCTTTCATATATTCCAAAACGAAAACTTGAGGCAACAAGCTTTAGAGATTCTAACGCACTTCAATGGAGGGGAGTGAATTACTTGCACCCAACTAATGACCTCGAGTCCATAAATAGGGCAAAAAAAAAGTAAAAAGTAGTGGCAAACTCTATCAAAGAGCAAAATTCAGCTACAGCTTCTGCTGTTTCAGTTTTATTTTGATTTTTTCCTTTTTTTTTGTGGGCGCGGCTTGTCAACTCATTAGCGTGGTTTTTTTAGACCCCCCACCCACACTACACGCTCGAGCAGCTTAAAAGCTTTTTGCAGAGTTGTGACAGCAAAAAAAAAAATTCAAACTAGAAACGGATTTCTACATGTTGGTTTATTGCTTTATGTATGACTTTCTTTTAAGTCCAGCTTAAGTTAAGGGACATGTCGTGTAAAGCCTTCTTAAGGATTAAATATAAACAATATCAACATGTTTTAAAATTTTTCCCAGGAGCAAACGATTCTACAAAATTGTGTAGAAGAATAGGGTTCAGTTTCAGTGGTGCTGCTTAGGGTGGTGGTTGAACGTTTAGTCGTGGTAATGGGCCAAGGGTAGATTGGATAAGTAGTTGAAACGGTTGAATCGGTCGATAAGTCGAGAGTCGATTCAAAGTGTGGTTTGGAGGTTGAATCAGTAGTTAAATCAGACGCTTCAATGGTAGTTAGGTCTATTGGTGAGTCGCTAGTTGAATCGGTAGCTAAGTCGGTCAATAAATTACTGGTTGAATCAGTAGTTAAGTCGGTGGTGCCACCAATCGTTGAATCTTTATGTGAATCGTTAGTTACATCGGTATTTATATTGATGGTTGAACCTGTTATTAAATTGGACGTGAAATCAGTTGTTGAATCGGTCACTGCATTGTCCATTGAATTAGTCGATGAAGCTGTAGTTGAATCGCTCACTTCAACCGTAGTTGAATCTTTTAATGAACCGCTAGATGAATTGGTAGTTGAATCATAGCTAGTTGAATCGAAGGTCGGATTGGTGGTTGAATCTGTAGTTGAATCGGTCATTGCAAAAGTAGTTGAATCTATAGCTGTTTCAAAGATAGAACCATTTGCTGAATCTATAGTTGAACTAGTAATTAAATCGGTTGTTACATCGATAGTTGAATCATTTAAACGGATCTCTAGTTGAATCAGTATTTATATTGGATGTGGAATCTGAAGTTGAATCGGAGTTGAAATTAATTGAATCTGTAGTTGAGTCTCTGACTGCGGTTGTAGTTGAATCCGAAGTGGCATCGGACACTGAATTGATGGTTGAAGCTGTAGTAAAATCGTTAAGTACTTCGCTAGTTGTATCGGTATTTATATTAGTGGTTGAAGCTGAAGTTGAATGTGCAGTTGCTTGATCAGTCAATAAATCAGTTGTTGATTCCACATCAGTGGTTAAATCTTTAGTAGAACTGCTATTTAAATTGCTAATTGTTGAATCAAAGATTAAATTGGTCGTTGAATAGTTGGTTGAGTCAGGAGTTGAATTAGTCTCTAGTTCTGTTGTGGAATAAGCAGTTAAATCGCTAGTTGAAAGTGTGGATGGATCGGTCGGTGAATCAGTCGTTGAATAGTTGATTGAGTCTCTAGTTGAATCGGTCGCTAATTCTGTAGTTGAAACTTTGCTTGAATCACAAGTAGAATCACCAGTTGAATGTGCAGTTGAATCAGTTTCTTTATCAGTCGCTAAATTGATAGTTGAATCTGTGGCCGCATCGGTAGTTGAATCTTTCGTTGAGCTGCTATTTAAATTGCTAGAGTTTAATTCGGTCGTTGAATAGTTGGTTGAATCTCTAGTTGAATCAGTTGCTAGTTCTGTAGTTGAATGTGCAGTTGAATCGATCTTTAAATTTGTCGTTGAATCTTTCGCAGGATCGGTCGTTAAGTTGATGATTGAATCAGTTGTTAATTCGGTTGAATCAGTTTTTGTAACGCTGGTTGAATAACTGTATAAATCACTTTCCTTGGTTGAAATATCGCTCGGTTTGCTAGTTGACACAGTTGTTCCTCTAGTTGAAATGCTGGTGGAATAAGTTGTAGCATCAGATGTTGAACTTCTTGAACTCAAACTTACAGTTGTACTGGAAGCTCGCCCTATACAGTAGATATCATTGCATAACGGATGACTATTCTTTCCCTTTATATGTACTCGACAATTCTCCACCCTAAAACGAACAACAGTTTTAAGAATATACAAAAAAAAATAAAACAGTTTTTCACATAAACTTTACTTCAAGTGCTGTTTATCCGAGCAACTGAACTGACAGCGCGAATAGGGAGGCATCACGCTGAGATGCTTCTCGCAAAAGGGTTCATCACTCTCCACTAGTTGCATGCGGATGGAGGGCCAACGATTAATTTAGAAACTTTTGCGCCGTTTTTGAACTACTCACCGGCTGCTTCAAAACGCTTACAGTATATCGACTGCGGTTGGGAATCTGCAAAGAAAAGTTGGCATAAATCGCGTGGCGCGGGCTACTAGCGAACTGCAAATGTGTCTAACTTGAAAAGCTGCCATGCACGACTGCAGCCAGGAGCAGGAGCTGGAGCAGGAGCTGCTGTATGGAAAGTAAAAGTTTCATTTGAAAACTTTTTCCTTGCTGAAATCCCGAATAACTTCTTCGACTTGCGATTGCCGGAGTTGGTTTGCTTCGTTTGCCACACTTTGGCAGCGGCATTTTATTTATACATTTTTGCTCGCCGGCAAAACTGTCTGCAAATCGTATAAATAATTTCGACGGGCTGTGCCTTTTCTTTGCCATTTTTGAAGTATGCACTAACGAAAATGATTACAAACTTTCGCAAATGACATCGTAAAAAGTTAAATAAGTTTGCAGCAGCAGCAACAGCAACAACAAGTGGGTAAAACGCCACGATAAGTGCCAGCAAATTCCATGCGTAATTGCATTCTGAATATTTATTTGCCATAGAAGTTGGAAGTGCTTACCCACATCCACCTCCCCTGTGCACTGTTCAAAGTTCGAACTTATGGCAGAAGGCATTATTCAGTTTTGATTTATGTCGGAGACGAGCATATAACTTTTTATTATTTTTAGACTCTGGTATATTAAGCTGAGGTACTCGGACACTGTCTAAATGGGATATAGAGCGGTTGCTTTTTTCTCGAACTGGGCAAAAGCGGCACTAAAAAAAGGGGTGAATGTGGCTTACACTTACTAGGCATTGATGTGAAACATGCTGTATACGATGTGCTCCGACTTTCACTTACTTCTGTGCTTACTCGATACTCAGAACTCAGATTTTGATACTTAATACTCAGAGCTCGATACTAAGGACTCCATACTAAGAACTCGATACTAGAAACTCGATACAAAGTACTCGATACTTGATACTAATTACTTGATACTTAGTACTCGATACTAAGAACTCGATACTCAGTACTCCATACTAAATACTCGATCCTAAATACTCAGTACTCAATTCTAAGTACTCAATACTTGTAGCAAAGTACTCGATTCTCGGTATTCGATACTAATTACTCGATGCTAAGTACACGATACTGAGGTCTTGATACTCAGTACTGGCTACTGGCTTCTAAGTACTCAATACTTAGAACTTGATACTAAGTACTCATTATTCTATACTCAGTATTCAATACTCAGTATTTAATACTCAGTATTCGATACTCAATACTCAGTACTCGAAACTAAGAAGCAGATATTTATCTCTCGATACTCTATGTTAACTACTCGATACCCAAAATAAGGTACTCGACACACAGTACTCGAAACACTGAGGGTATTCACTCGTAGCTCTCTTAAAATGGTAAAGCGAAAATTTACCACACACGAGCTAATGAGCTCCCCCTTGTGGCTCACTGTCGTAATTTTTGTAGAAACCAGCTGTTTGGCACAGCTGTTTTGACAAGCTATTATTTAAGTATTACATTTTTACTTGTGACAATACAAAAACTAAATAAAAATGCCTAGACAAAGTGTGCAACAAACTTTAATTAAGCGTACAATTGACTACTCAATATGAAGATGCGGAAAAATTATTAATGGGTTTTATAAAGCGAATGTTTAGGCTTCCAATAAATACACCAAACCATGCAATAATTCTAGAAACTGGGCTTTCGCCATTGTATGCCAATACGCTACAATTGCATCTAAGCTACGTGAGAAAGATCATGAACATGGAACCGCACCGACTGCCAAGAATTATCGCCACGTACTTAATGCAAACCAAAAAGCAGTGCTTTCAGAAGTGGGAATCTCTTGCATCATCACTCGACATTCACTGCTCTTTCGAGAACCGGTCCACTTGGAAAATCAACCATGGGCTCTTAATAGAGGCGGTGAAAAAGATCTTCAAGAGACAACGCGGAGTGTAGGGCGAGACAAAGCGAGACACGTGATACTTACAAAGCACTCGAGTATAACCTTGGAGCCAAAAACTATTTCAACGATGTTATTAACATAAATGGAATTGCGACAATTTTCAGGGCAAGAGTAGAGCTCCTGAATTTAGAATACTCCCCCCACAGAAGCGACCGATCGGAAGATTGCACTTTATGCAACATGAGGGAAAGAGAAGATACGCACCACTTTATTGCAAAATGCCCAATATTAAGGGAGATAAGGTACTTTAACTGGGAAAAAGACAGCCTTAGCAGAGAAGAATACCTGGATGTTTTAAATGGAAAAAGCTGGCCGAAACTCATTGGCTACATCTTTGAGGCTTAACGGTATAGGCAATTGGTAAAGGAGGAATTCAATTAGTAAAATAAGACTCTTGCGCAGATTGAAGCTTCCTAAACGAACGATCTGGTATCTGGGGAAGACCCGGGAAGCCAGGTGTAGTAGTTGCGGGAGCGGAGAGACGCGTTTAGAGTCCGGCTGATGGCTTTAAGCCAAGTCGGTGTTACGACTTATTATCATTTTAAGATTCTTTTTGTTAAAAAACGATGTAAAGTAAAGTAAAGTAAAATCGGCTTGTCAAGATGACAACAGGGGGCCAAAGCCGAGCCTCTCTCAATCTCTTGGCTTGTGCGCTTCTAATTTTAGTACAAGAGAAAGGGACCTACAGTTTAACGCCGAATCCGGACGGCAGTTTTTGAGAGGCTTTTCATGGCTAATTACTGCAATGCTGGCGCCAACAGCAAGAGGTGTGGCCGGGTGTAAAGTTTTATTCAAAGAAAAAAACTTTTCATTAGATGTTCCGAGGCGGGATCGACCCACGACCCGCTCGCAGTCGCGCATAGAGCCACCCGGCCAAAACGATGTATAGATAAGTCCTAATTAGATTATGTCAATATTAGCCAACAAATGGAAAAATAAATGATAAAATTCTTCTCTCTTCTCTTCTCTACAATTGACTTGGCTCTTCATGAAATAGAATGCATTGATGGTAGGTGTAGAAATCGAGCTAAATACGAGGATGAAGACAAATTTTAGGTATGGACCATGATGCAGCTGATGAAGTGATGGATGAGCTAATGGAGAATCTCACTGCAATTGCAAAGTGTCGGCGAGGAACCAAGTTTTCTGTGCCCAAGTCACTCCACTGGCGAGCCAGTGTTCTGTCAGCATTTAATGATGGTCGCTTTCTCCAAATGCTTCGAGTGACTAAGTGTCAGTTCGATTCCATCGTCGATCTGATCCGTGCGGACCCATGCTTTGTGTCATCTGTATTTCGGCCCCAAATGGATCTTGAATTGCAGGAAGCGATTGCTCTTTTTCGATTGGGGTCATCTGGAGAAGCTGCATCGATAAGGGAAGTTGCAACTTTGCTTGGAGTAGGTGATGGCCGGGTGGCTCAGCGGCTAGAGTGCGCGACCGCAGTGCAAGAAGTCGTGCGTTCGATCCCGCCTCGGAACATCTGATGAAAAGTTTTTTCTTTGAATAAACTGTACACCCGGTCACCCCTCTCTGCTGTTGGCGCCAGCTTTGTAGTAATTAGCCATGAAAAGCTTTTCAAACTGCCGTTCGGATTTGGCGGTAAACTGTAGGTCCCTTTCTCTTGTGCGAAAATTAGAAGCGCACAAACCAAGAGATTGAGAGAAGCTCGGCTTTGGCCCTTTGGGGCTGTGTCAACTTAACAAGCCATTTTTACTTTTACTAGGAGATGGCGGCTCTCTAGTTCTTGTTACAGACCTTGTGTTCGGAGCGATTATGAGGAAGATGGCTTCATTTATTTACTGGCCAGATGCAGCGGAACGAAAGCGACTTGTCTCAAAAGCCCTCCATGAGATGCCATTGTGCATTGGGTACATTGATGGTAGCGAAACGAACCATGAGGTGAACTTTTCGCGGAAACATGTGTACTCTATCAAGGAACAGGTTGTCTGCGACTACCAATTGAGAACTCGAAATGTCGTAGTTGGAAGACCTGGTAGCTACCATGATGCAAAGATATTTAAAAACTCTAAACATTTCAAGGAGCATGAAAAATACTTCAGCGTAGAAGAATGGATTGCTGGGGACTCAGCCTACCCTTTGACCAAATTTTCAATCACTCCTTATATAAACAGCTCACGCACGTTTCGTGTTTTGTTTCACTGTCAAACATCTTCAGATTGGTCTATAATTTAACCATGAATCGTCTTACAAACGAACAACGCTTGCAAATTATTGAATTTTATTATCAAAATGCGTGCTCATCGCGCGCTTCTTTCATTTTATGGTCAGTTTAATCGACGCACTGAAACGGCTATTCGGGCTATTGTGATTAAATTTCGCACCAAATTTACATTGCTGAACATTTAACCACCAACACGCTTACGTAGAGTGCGAACTGAAGAAAATATCGCAGCTGTATCGGCCAGTGTTAATGATGACCATCAATTATCGATTCGTCGCCGTTCGCAGCAATTGGGCCTCTGTTACTCAACAACGTGGACAATTTTGCGAAAGGATTTAGGTGTGAAGCCTTTTAAAATACAGCTGGTGCAAGAATTGAAGCCGAACGACCTACCGCAACGTAGAATTTTTGGTGAATGGGCTCTTGAAAAGTTGGCCGAAGATCCACTTTTTTACCGAAAAATTGTGTTCAGCGACGAAGCTCATTTTTGGCTCAATGGGAACGTAAATAAGCAGAATTGTCGATTTTGGAGTGAATATCAGCGAGAAGCATTGCAAGAGCTACCAATGCATCCAGAAAAAGTCACAGTTTGGTGCGGTTTATGGGCTGGTGGCATCATTGGACCGTACTTCTTCAAAGATGATGCGAATCGTAACGTAACTGTGAATGGTGAGCGCTACCGTGAGATGATATCCAACTTTTTTTTGCCCAAAATGCAAGAGCTTGATTTGCATGACATGAGGTTTCAACAAGACGGTGCCACATGCCATACAGCACGCGCAACAATGGACTTATTGAGAGGTGAGTTTGGTGAACATTTTATTTCACGTTCGGGACCGGTCAATTGGCCGCCTAGATCGTGCGATTTAACGCCTTTAGACTATTTTTTGTGGGGCTATGTTAAAGCTCATGTCTATACAGACAAGCCCGCTATAATTGACGCATTGGAAGACAAAATTGAAGCATTTATTCGTGTGATACCGGCCGAAATGTTGGAAAGAGTATGCCAAAATTGGACTAAGCGGATGGACTATTTGAGGCGCAGTCACGGTCAACATTTGCATGAAATAATCTTCAAACACTAAATTATATGGACCGTACTATCGATTCAAATAAAGATTTCATGCATTTTTCTGAATTTTATGTGTTTTTTTTTTTAAACTTTCCTATAGCTCTAAAAAAATCACCCTTTAGAAGCAATGTGACAGCAGCGGAACCAAGCGACCAAGCCAGATTCAACCAGAGACACAGTCAATTTTGCGTACGGATTGAAAATTGCTTCGGTATGCTTAAAGAAAAGTTCTCGAGCCTAAGAGAAATGAGGTTTCGCATTCAAGGCCTTGATAGCCAAGAAAAGTTTTCCAGGTGGATTCTTGTTTGTTGCATTCTTCACAATCTTCTACTCGAAGGGCGAGACGAACCAATTGCTGTTCCTGACGATGATCAAATGAACGGTGGTAAAGCAAATGCAACCCTAAATGCTCCAAGATGCACAACACCTGAACAGAAGCGACCTGCAATTAATAACTTGATGTTTAAATTTTAAATGCTTAATATATATACTTTATTTGTAAATTAATCCATTTGTCTTACTGACTATTTTGTGTACTAAAGTTCGAGTTCAAACTTTTTAATTCTTCCTGGTGTTCCAGTTTTCCGTTTTCTCCTTCATCTCCTGATCCAATTTCGTAGTCTCTATTGCCTTCGTCCAATCGTGCTTCTCAAGCTCCAAAGGCAGCTTGCTTTCCTCTACTAGCAGCTGATGCTTCCGTAAATGTAAGCGATCGGTTTCCAACTCGGACAATTTTTCGACGGATGTCCGAGTCCTGGGCTTTTTGTTTGGCTCCATAGTTTTCAAGCTGCTGTCATCTGCCCAACAGAATCTTCAAAACCCGACGCGGCTGCATCAAATGAATGAACGCGGCTGCATCATCAATGAAATGAGGCTTGCCATTGAATCATCGAAGTCTTCCATCGTGTCATGCACAAACACTTCAACTTCTTTGACCTAGTTAAAGATTTCCGCCACTGTACTCAATACTCAGTACTCGATAATCAGTGCTCGTTACTTACTACTCGATATGGGCATTTCCAGCGAAAGGTCCACCGAGACCAAAAAATTAAAAGTAGTTAAAAGCAGTAAGTTTTTTCAATTTTTCCCAGGGAAACAGTTAATTTAAACTGAAGTAAGCCAATATTACATTTTTTCATAAATCTTTTCGCGATTTTTGAACGAACAGCCAGTCAAGCGCGATTTTTCTCATTTTGATAGTTTGTATGCACTTTTTTTCTTAAAAATGTGCCTATGGATTTTATTGACTTTTGATATCAAAAATTGTTCTAATGGTACAAAGAGTTAAAAAACGATGCATAAGTGACCATAACAAACTATGTGATGGCAATTAACTTTTAAGTTTTTGGTTTGCCTTAAACAGAAACTACCTAAATATCTTGATGGAAAAATGTCGCGTTCGACATGTCACGTATCGACACACATAAATATATTTTTTCGAGAAAAGTACAGAAGATTTTCAAATCAAACAAAATACATTTCAAAGGACAATAAAAGGACAATAGGAAGATATTAAAAATATTTGGGCTAAGACATTGTCTCAGGTTTCGCTCAACTTTGTCTTTATATAGATGAGCTCGAAAAGCACTTCTGTTTTTGTCACGTTCGAATCGCTTCTTATTTGGCCAATATTTTTGAAACAGGATTTCACTTGCTATTCACTTTAGCACCAATTAAAGAGCTGGCTAAGAGCTTTATAATAGTATAAAAAACGACTAGAAATTCCGTTTAATTTTTACTTTTTTTTCACTTTGAATGTGTACGAACGTCTTGTTCGACAGAATAGAAATGCCCATGTTCGATACTAAGTACTGGATAGTAATCTATAGTACTCGATGCTAAGAACTCGATACTTAGCTCTCGTTACTTAGTACTCGATATTAAGTTTTCGATACTCAGTACTCGTTATAACTACACAATACTCAGTACTTGAAGCAAATTACTCGATTCTTAGTACTCGATACTAATTACTCGATGCGAAGTACTCTATACTAAGAACTAGACACTCAGTACTTGATGCCAAGAACTTAGTGCTTACAACTTGATATTTAGTACTCAGTATTCGATCCTCAGTACTCGATACTCCGTATTCGATTCTCAGTATTCCATACTCGATACTCTCTACACGAAACTAAGTAGTATGTAGATACTCATTTTTTGATTCTCGATTCACAGTACTCGATACTCGAAAGAAAATACTCGACACAGAGTACACGAAACATAGTATTCAATACTCAGTATTCGTTACTCACTACTGAATATTCGATACTAGGTACTCGAAACTAAGTAGTTGATACTCATCTCTCGATACTCTTTACAAAGTACTCGGTTTACAGTACTCTATACTCGAAATTTAGTACTCAATACAGAGTACTCGAAACATAGTATTCAATGCTAAGTACTCGATAATAAGTACTTGTTACTCACTACTCGATATTCGATACTTAGTACTCGATACTCAGTACTGGATACCAAAACACGGAAAACAGTTTTTCATACTCAGAACTCGATATTTGATAAACAGCATTCGATACTCAGTACCACGACTATCGTCAAACGCTTTACAACAACACCACAAAATATGGCATGTCAGCGTGACGCGTGATGCGTGACGCTAAAAGACAATTCTACTTCCTCTAAGATCTTCCTTTCCGAAAATAAAGTTGATTCACACCAACAAACACTTTTGTGTGTGTGTGTGTTAAGAACTCCCATACTGGCATGCCACCTGAAAGCTGGAACTCGAAATTTAAGAATATTCTAAGTTATTTAGAAACTTATATTAAAATTTAACTAGACTTTCCCATATATTTAAATAATTTTCTTCTTTTCATTTTTCAGAATTTTCCCCGTATTTCTTTAAAGCCACCCACAATGGCATAAATTCAAATGCAACTTCAAACGAAATTTCTAAGCGCTGGCAAACACAAAGGAACCCTAAATTCTAGACAAAGCCAATTCCACCTGCCCACCCAACCACCCTCCCACCTATCTATCTACTTACCTATCTACCCAACCGCCTCCCCCAAGTAACATTCCCAATTCTCTAAAGACCTGCTGTGTTATATATATATATATTTAGAGCAGAGCCAACAATTAAGTTTGTAAAAGTTAAAAGTTTTCCAGCGACAACATTGTCTGGGACGACCTTTTGTTACCACGCGGCTGTTTTTTGTCCCAGAGTCCCACCAAAGCCACCGCCACTCTGGCTCTCGAGTATCTATGGTAGTTGTGGCGAAGCCAGCTGAAAACCAGACGCTGGGACCAAAATATGCGGGAAGGAGGCATCACCGGGACGTGTTGTTGCGAAAGGCGTAAACTGTATTTTTATGACACTAAACAAACAATTAAGTGAAGTAGGCGGTCCGGCATAGGATCTGTATCTCCAAGACAAAGGCTGTCGTCCTGCCCCGTTTTTGGGGCAATCACATACAGCCGAAGCTGGTTACTTTATTTTTAGGGCTCAAGTCAATTAGAATGCTAATTTGTATGCAAATATTTGGGGAATTGGTCCACATCTTCTGTGTGCTGCCTTTTGTTTATTTGTTTGTTTGTTTATTTGTTTGTTGTTGATTATGAACACGAGCACTTGACGGAAATAAACTAAAGAAAAGGAAATTGCCAGCAGGTTGGCCCAAAAATTAATGAACACTTCACCAATAACAGGTGGGCGGTAGGGACATTGTGGCGCTGGACACTTTTAAAGAGTTGCCGAGAGAAAACTAAATTTAATTGTACAATCTTGTTTGGAAATTGACCACCCTATTTGGTTTACTTTATTTTGTCTGTGGCATTTGAGAAAGAATCTTTAAGGTAAATTTTCATAAGGCATAAGGCAAGTAAGCAGGTACTCTGTATTTCCCAAAGTTAGTATATTTCTAATCAATTTTAGGTTAGATGCCACGCAAAGTTTTAAGGTGTTTTAAGTGCTGCCCATCGCTTCTACGGCCAGTGTTGCCCAGCATGGTTGTGTGTTTTTCTTATAACTCGACTATAGTTATACTATGAATAATGCAGTTTACTTAATATGTCTAGAAGTTACGAACCTTCTAGCAATAAGACTGTTCGAGATATTACGTTTTTTTTATGAATTTGTGGGGAAGGCAGTGCGCATAACATATACAAGGTGGGCCAAAAGAAGTCATCCGATGATGTTTGGCTTTCATTTTTTTTCTAAATAAAAAACGTATATTCTGTTTTTTGATTATATTTATTTGAACCTTTAGAATTTGATTGGTCATTTCGAGAAGATGATATCGGCCAAATGGGCGCCATTACAATTGATTGTCATACAGGCTCGATTTATGGCATTTTTCATCACTTCGGCAAGAACTTCGGGCTGCAGATTCTCGCACTCGTGTCGAATGTTGTCCTTGAGGGCTTCCAAGGTCTCGGGCTTGGTTACGTAAACACGGGATTTCAAAAACCCCACAAAAAATAGTCTGGAACGGATAAATGGGCGATCTTGCAGGCCAGTGCAAATCGCCAAAACGAGAGATGAGGCGACCCGGGAACGCACAGTGGGCCCGAGGCGTGAGCTAGCGCTTAATAATTAAAATGTCGCGCAAAAGTTAACATATTTTGATGAAATTTGAAACTTAAGCTTTTTTTATAAAAATACAATTACATTTTAAATTTCAGCAAAATCCGCCAACTAATTTACATACCTCCCATATAACCCTTAATTTTTAAATAATCCCAAGGTTAATAAGTGCTGTTGTTTTATGATATTCATTATTCTTTCCGTATATTTTTAAATATTTTCAGTGTAATTTAATTAAATAAGGAACAAAATTAATTTTAATTTTAAATGTTAGCTGATAATTAATATTTTGTCTTGCAATAAACTGCACACCTCTTCATCAAATATTTTAAAATTGACTAAATGCTTTGAAAGCCTTTTATCTATTGATGATATAAATGGATCAGACGAGTAAAGTATAGAATTAAAAATGTCCGCCATTGGTTTTTATCCCTGGAGTTTTTTCGTGTATGGTGCTGACGAACATTGCGAAAATCTTTATTTCTACCTTCAAGGGCCTCTTCCGACATCATTCCTATGGGAAATGGAACTTGAGCTATTATTTCAGCCCCGTGCAATAAAATTTTATGAACAGAGGACGGCATATAGTACGACGGGTATAAATTGACGAAAATTTTCGCTGTTTGTATTGCGTATGTCCGAAAAGCGTCCGAATCAATTTCATAACCGGAGGCCATCGATCGCTGTAGCACGCTGAATCGGTATATTAAGGACTCGCTGACTCCCGTAATCTCAGCTGCCAAAGTTGGGTCCTGAAAAAATCTTCTTGCTATATTCCCATTATTGGTTGTGCCAGCCCCAGCAATTGGAATATCCACAAGGAGGAACATTTCTTCCCGCAACCTTTTTTGAACGAGTAATTTTTTTTCGTCGGTTACTGTCTTATCGCACTCTATAATTGTCCACTTTTTGATAGGCAGTCTATACGAAATGCGAAGAATGCATTCTAAACACCTTAAAAATATGGTTACATATGGTAATATATAAGGTAATTTTGGACCATTCTAGTCCATACTTTTTTCTGGGTGTATAAGCTGCTGCTGGTCGCTACCATAAGTTCATCGCACGAGGAATCTTTAACAATCTCGGAAACCTTTTGGACTTGACTTCCACTGCTACAATCTGCAAAGGATTTTGAAGATCGGCCCGGATTTTGAAGATCGGTTGAAGGTCCTTTTCGAAATGAAAATAAGTGGTGTGTCTAACCACTCATTATTTTTTTTCTCAAAATGATCCTCTCGATTTCCAGACCGCTTCCATCTCAATAAAAGTTGTGCAAAAAAATTATGAATTTGTTTTTTTATGGCAGTTATCTCTTCATCATTTTGTTTTGATGCATCAATATTCGCAAAAACATAGTTTTCGAACAACATTTTTTTATTGTTAGAAGCCTTTCCTTTGCGCCATACCGAAAAAAGTGCTCGCTTGGAAACAGACATGATTCCTAAAAAAATATATGTCTTGTAAAATGGGCGTTTCCGAGGCTTCATATTGAACATTTATAATCACAAAGATCCACGTTTTTACAAACACAAAGATATAGCACCAATAAACACCAATCAATATTAAATTTGCTCCACTAAAAATTGCACAAGGTTAATTTGGGCTCACTATTTAAACGGCACAATACAAACCAATTTTCAAGGAACCACAACATTAGACAGGTCACGCAACTACTTTTTAACATAATACATACCTTTAACTTCAAATAAGAAAAGAAAACGTAACCAAAATTAAAAATTAAAGTTTTTACTTAAAGTTGCTTTCGCCAAACAAAAAGTGAAAAATGTGTTGCTACCCCGCAGCCAAACCATATGATTACTTTAAAAGCTCACAGCTCGGCCAACTTCGATTAACATTGAAAAAAAATTGCATTGCAATCACCCCTGGGGTATTACTTATTGGTATTTAATAACATTTTGTAGCCAAACGCATTTTCAAATTTTGAATTATTCAGCGCTAGCTCGGGCCTCGGGCCCACTGTGGAACGCCGCCTTCAGAATGTCGGTGGTGGGTCGCGCAGTGTGTGCGATTGCTCCGTCCTGTTGGAACCAAATGTCCTCCAGTCTTAATTCGTCCAATTGCGGCAGAAAAAACCCGGTTAATATGACCCTATAACGCGCACCGTCCACTGTTGTCGTTTGACCAGCGGCGTTCTCGAAAAAAAAGTGGCCCGATAAATCCTCCAGCGTTAACAGCGCACCATGCAGTCACTTTGAGCGAGTGTAATGGCTCCTCGTGCATCACTCGTGGATTTTCGGTGCTCCAAAAGCGATAGTTTTGCTTGTTCACGTACCCGCTGAGGTGGAAATGAGCCTCATCACTCATTATGATTTTGGTCGAAAAATCGTCCATTTCGTCCTCGAGATTGAGGATGGCTTGGGCGTAGGTTACACGCGTTTGGCGGTCGACAGGCAGCAGCTGATGCACGAACTGGACTTTGTACGGGAACATGCGCAGGTCTTTGACCAAAATTCGCCTTAGGGACGATGGCTAATTGCGAGGCACGGCGTCTAGTCAATGTTTCCGGCGACAGCTCGACATTCTCGGCAACAGCGGCGATATCTCGGACGAACGGGCGCTCCGGGGCCGTCCACTCTTGGCAACGTCTCGTGTGGTCCCATACTCTTCAAGGTTGGTGGCCAAACGGCGCAGTGTTTGCGCAGTCGGTGTAGGACGGCCGGGGAATCTGCGACGGAATTCGCGCTGCGCCAACACCACAGACGAATTGTTACGTAAAAAATAGACACGATTATTCCGCGTTCTATATCAATCCATGGCTTGTTCACTTGTATTCTAAATCTGTCTAGTCCACAAATGTCAAAACAGATCTGACTTTGACGGCTATTTGTAAAAATAAGAGCATCTTCCAATAGGGTGACTTCTTTTGGCCCACCTTGTATATATTTAAAATATATTCTTAATAGCACTTGCAAAGAATGTAACAATTTCCTCCCACAGGAAGATTACCAGCCAAATAATTCATCTAATTCTATTTTATATTTTTATTTATGCTTGCAGAGTCCCAAAAACGGGAAGGGTACCTTTTCGAGTACTATGTGATGGATGTCCGTCTTGCCTTTCAGAAAATGAAGAATGAAATTTACAAGGCCACCACAATTGATAAAAAAAACCAAAAAAAAATAGGGGAAAGTTAACTTCGGCTCGGCCGAAGTTTTGTATACCCTTGCAGCTTCCATTGAAAACAAAAAGTTTTTCTAAGGCAAAATTTTGGAGGCGATCCCATTTAAAACAAAAAAGTTTTTCTCACTAGAACTTCTTTTTCGACCGATCATTCATACTGCAGCTTTATGCTATAGTCATCCGATTTTGATAAAACTTTGTAGAAATGTGTCCAAAGTATATACAATAAGTGTATGCCAATAAAAAGGACGTTTTCATTACAAAACAAAAAAGTTTTCCTCACTCGAACTAGTTTTTCGACCGATCGTTCCTATGGGAGCTATATGCTATAGTCATCCGATTTCGACGAAACTTTGTGGAATTGTGTAGAAGTATAAAAATTAAGTGTATGCCAATGATAAGGAGGTTTGTATTAAAAACAAAAAAGTTTTTCTCACTAGAACTAGTTTTTCAACCGATCGTTCCTATGGCAGCTATATGCTATAGTCATCCGATTTTGACCAAACTTAGTGAAATCATGGGAAAGGATAGTAAACTAGGAAATACGCACTTTGGAGGCATTTCAATTAAAAACAAAAGAGTTTTTCTCACTAAGACTAGTTTTTCGATCGATCGTATCCAATCCGGCCGGTTCCGACAAATGTGCAGCGTATTTGTACCAGAAGACTTCGTGCAAAGTTTGGTGAGGATAGCTTTAAAACTAACGGAGGAGATAGCATAGAAACAGACAGACGGACGGACGGACCGACGGACAGGGCTAAATCAGCTCAGCTCGTCATGCTGATCAAGAATATATATGCTTCCTTCAATGCACTACAAACATCCGGACAATTTTATAATACCCTCTGCAAGGGTATAAAAAGGTGGAATTTGTATTTTATTCTATATTTAAAATCATTTTCCAAATTGGGGTCAAGGGTACGTTTCATTAGAATTGCTTTGGCATGCGATGCTGAACACGTTCTAATGGAATGTGTGCGAGATGTGTTCTTTCGGAAGCCATGCTTCTATGCCATGATCAATACGTTCTAGTGGCACACGTTCTGCATGCGTTCTTTTTGGAAGCCATGTCAGCATGCGTGCAAACTTCCCTGCCATAAGAATGCCATCTGACGGGGTGCAGATGGAAACTAAAGTTGGAAGGGAGAGCTGAGCGTTTTTACGAAGTTGAACCATCAACAACAAGCACATCCCTCGCATTATTATCTGTTAAGCCAGGGCGTGTCACGGGTTCCACACTAACAACCATGTCATCCCTACCGGGTGGCGCCCAACGCACACACGCTCTACCATAACCCGCTAAATAATGGCAAGCTCACACAAACGCGCACCAACGTACGCACGGTGAACTCGTCGCGCCTGCGCTCAAACGACGCGAAGTACAGTCTCGCACACAGAGGCCGAGCCAGCCACACTCGCTCATCACAGAAGTGACGCGCAACTCACACACGCAAATACGCCAACTGCTCTCGCCCGGTTTCCATACACTTACACATGTCGAGACAAACGCTCACCTGGTTACAGAAGCGACGCGCTGTTTATACCCCACACACGTCCTGCCAACCGCCTCACACGGCTCCCCTTCACCTGCATATCGAGAGGGACACTCTCGCTCCACCCCATAGAAACGCACCGACCCCACATACACACACACGCTCATAGCGCCGGCTGGGCAGCAAATATTGGCGGGCTGAAGTTTTCTTGTAAATTTAGCAGGATCACCGGCGCCTGAGTGAAAGGGAGAGTGTGTAGTTGCGATCGCATCGCGGCGGCTGCGTCGCCTGACACCAACGTACAAACAAAAGTGAGGGAGAGGGCGCATATGCAGTCGAGTCTCGGTGACTGCGTCGCCTGACATCAACGCGCAAACAGAGGCGAGAGGGAGAGGGCGTATATGCGGTCGAGTCTCGGCGACTGCGTCGCCTGACATCAACGCGCAGCATGAGTGAGAGTGAGAGGGCATATTCGCGATCGCGTCGGGACAACTGCGCAGTTGGATACAGACGCCAGCTTTGGCCGGCATGAGAAGAAATCGAGACAAAAATTCTGGACAGTCAGTTTTCGGCACGCACTCGGAGCAGAAGTTAAAAATTTTAAGACGGTGTTTTCTTGAGTAACAACGGAGAAAAAAAAAAATAGTGATTTAAGAGTGCTGAAGTTCGGGTAAATATTTAAGTCATTGAGTAGAGGCTGGTGCAGTTAGGGAAAAAGTTTCAAAATATTAAAACTGTGAATAAAGTAATATTGTTAATGAAAAATCCTGGGAAATTCAGTGCATTGGCCGTTGAGGAATCTTTCCACAGGTGAGGCGAGTATAACCTTAATTGCAGACGCGTGGGTACTAACCACGTGAGCAGACCCAGTTTTCCCGAGCTTTTAGAGTCTAATTAAGACGCGAGGGTACTAACCTCGCGATCTGTCTCAGTTTCTCGAGTCTTTAGGGCGTAGTTAAGTCACGTGGGTACTAACCACGTGATCTGTCCCAGTTTTTTTTTTGAGCCTTTAGGGTGTAGTTGAGACGCGAGGGTACTAACCTCGTGATCTGTCCCAGTTGTTCCGAGTCTTTAGGGTGTAGTTAAGATACGTGGGTACTAACCACGTGATCTGCCCCTGTTTTTCGAGCCTTTAGGGAGTAGTAGAGACACGAGGGTACTAACCTCGTGATCTGCCCCAGTTTGTCTGAGTCTTTAAGGTGTAGCTAAGACGCGTGGGTACTAACCACGTGATCTGTCCCAGTTTTTCGAACCTTTAGGGTGTAGTTAAGACACGAGGGTACTAACCACGTGATCTGTCCCAGTTTTGACCCTTTAGGGTGTAGTTGAGACACGAGGGTATTAACCTCGCGATCTGTCCCAGTTTCCCGAGCCTTTAGGTGTAGTCGAGACACGAGGGTACTAACCTCGTGATCGAACCCATCCTTGTACATCTCAAGGTAGCAATCGTGACACGTTGGGCATTGGCCACGTAGTCTGTCCCTTCCCTGACTAGTCTCAAGCAGTAGGCCGTTCGCGCGGGGTGTTATTGACTCGTCTTTGTACACTCCCAAGCCAAGGAGACGGCCACGTCGGGTACTAACCGCGTGTCCTATATCTTTCTTGGAGTATCCCTTAAGACCTACTCAGGCACGCCGGGTGACGATCGCAGCTTCTCTTTAGAGACGATTGCCTGGCGTTATTTCGGTGGTAGACGCCCTTAGAAGACAGCTGTCCCACCGCCCTATCTTTTCTCAGTAGTCCCCGCGAATTACAAAATTTTCTTGTAATTGACCTTGGCCAGTCTGAGTTATACCCCGGCTGAAAAACTTCGTTACA